>MCJB01052505.1:15000-23280 GCA_002018475.1 Nicotiana obtusifolia | reverse complement strand
GGTCGTAATTTTGGGCAGCATTTGAAACTCCAGCAATTGCGTATGACTTGTTTCAGTTGTACCATAGGAGTGATATTCCTGCTGCACCCATAACCATCTTCCATGCCTTCGTAGCTGTAGGACTTGTTAAGAAGATATGTTCTGTTGTTTCTTCTTGAGGTATTTGACAGCACCAACATCTTGAGGTAATTACGTATCCTTGCCTTCTCCATAAATCATCTGTTGGTATCTTTTGCTTCCATAGTCTCCAAAGGAAAAAAGAGATCTTAAATGGCAGTCCTTGGTCCAAATGAGTTCCAATTCTCTGTTTTTGTTTGCTCGATGTCTCAAAAGATGCCAAGCAGTAGTGACTGAAAATTTCCCAGATGAAGTGAGTGTCCAGTAAGGTGTATCCCAACTTCTGCTTGCATCATGATAGTCCACATTTTCTTTAACATGTGTGGCAATATCAGCTGGTAGTAACTGCTCTAACAATTGATGGTTCCATTGTCCTTGTTGTCGCAGTTCACGTACATCCTAATAATCTTCTTGTACATGAAAATCTTCTGGCACAGCATGGTACAAAGGCCCTAATCCTGTCCAATTGTCATTCCAAATGCTCGTTTCACCACTGTTTAATTCCCACAGAATTTCATGATCGACGTTGTCCCTTGCCTTCAACATTTGTTTCCATACATGCGATCCTCCTTTAAATCGAACAACAGTTGGTGCTTCCTTCTTACAGTATTTGTTCCACATGAAGTTTGACCACAGTGATTTTGTAGTTCTAAACTGCCACCACAACTTTGCAAATAGTGCCTTCGACAGATCCTGCAGCAACCTAAATCCCAGTCCTCCTTCCTCCCTCGGCAAGCACAAATTTTGCCAGGAAGCCCAATGTCTGCATCTTCCTTCTTCATTGTTGCTCCAGAAGAATCTTGCAAAAATTTTATGCAAGTGCTCCATAATATTTTTTGGAGGATCGATCACAGAAAGCATATGTACTGGCATAATTGAAGTACACTCGTGATTAGTGTCGCCTTTCCTCCAAATGATAGAAGCTTGCCTTTCCAAGCATGCACCTTATTCTTGATATTTTTAATAAGGTCATTGTAATACTCCTTTCTTCTCCTATTTTAAAAAATTGGGCATCCCAAGTATTTGAATGGAAATTGGCCTTTAGAGAATCCAGTTATTTGTTCAACTGCTCGAACATGTGCATGTGACGCATTGTTATGCATGAAGAATGAGCTTTTTCTTTTATTAATCTACTGTCCCGAGATCCTCTCGTATCCTGTTAATACATCCATTATTTTGTTCAATGATGGTGTATGAACAGATGCAAAAATGATGGTATCGTCAGCATATGCCAAATGGTTCAAGGGGTCTGACCACTTTGTCATTCCAAATCCCACAAACGATCTGTCGTCAAATAGCTTATTGAGTGATCTCGACAGTACCTCCACAGAAAGAATGAATAAGGCTGGAGATAGTGGATCTCCTTGCTTTACTCCCCTACTTGATTTAAAGAAGCCTGTGGATTGTCCATTTACTAACACGGAGTACCACTTATTCGACATTAAATTCCAAACCATGTTTATGAAATGCTCAGCAAAGCCCATTCTTCTCAATACATGCATCAAGTATTTCCAAGAAACTCTATCATACGCCTTTGCCATATCAAGCTTAATCACTACTTTTGCTGGCTTTCCTCTCTTCCTTATATCAGTGACAATCTCCTGTGTGAGTAGAATGTTTTCGAAAATACTCCTGCCTTTTAGAAATCCGGATTGATTGTGTGATATATAGTTAGTGAGGAAGCCTTCCAGTCGATCATGAATGACTCTTGATATGACTTTGTTGAGGAAGTTACTCAGACTAATAGGTCTTAGGTCAGAGAAGGTTTGCATTGTGGACTTCTTGGGCAGCATGACTAGATTCGTATGAGTGATCGATTTCGGCAATGGAGCACCTCTAAAAAAGTGAAGGACCATACTGTGAATGTCGAACTTAAGGATCTCCCAGCATACCTGATAGAAGTGTCCTGTGAAACCATCTGGTCCACTGGCACTCTCATTACCTAATTCAAACACAGCTGCCTTTATTTCTTCCATTGTTGGATATCTACAGAATTCCAAGTTGTGCTCCAGTGTTACCATCGATGGAATATTTTCCAGCATAGAAAAATCTGTTGGTTCTCCTTCACTTGTAAATTGTTTTTGAAAGAACTCAACTGCTGCCTTCGATAACTGCTCTTGACCCTCTATCCAGTCTCCATTATCAATTTGGATCCTTTTTAATTGTAGCTTTTGCCTTTTACCATTTACAAGATTGTGGTAGAATCTTGTGTTTCTGTCACCTTCCTCGAACCATGTCATTCCAGCCTTCTGCTTCTAGTACTGTTCTTCGATTGCTAAATATCTCTTGAGTTCTGCTTGTGCTCTTTGAAGGTCCATTCTGTTTTCTCTCGATGAATCTTCCTCGAACATTATCTCCTTCACCTTCACAATGTCTTCAAGTATTGCCAACTACTTGAAAATATCTCCAAAAGTCTCTCTGCTCCACTTTGATAAAGCGGCCTTAACTTTTTTAAGCTTATGCTTAAAAATGAGATATGGGTCGCTTATAAAATCAGCTGACCAATTCTCTCGAACGACATCCATAAAGCTTTCATTTTTAGTCCAAAAATTTAAAAATCTGAAGGGTTTTACAAATGTCGCTGCTTGTTCACCACAGATCATGAGCAATGGAGCATGGTTAGAACCAGTTCTGATAAGATGTTCAATATCAACAGTTGGGAAAAGCTTCTAGAATTCTGAATTTACTAAGATCCTGTCTAACCTTTTAAATATAAACTCCGAGTTCCATCTCCCGTTCCACCATGTAAATGGGCTGCCCTTATAACCTTGATCAAAAAGGCCACACGAATTAACGTAGAATGCGAAGTCTTCATACTCTGGTGGTAAGACGGGCAGTCCTCCTATCTTTTCTTCTTCTGATAAAATTACATTAAAATCACCTCCGACCATCCAAGGACTGTCCATATCACTGGCTAGGTAATACAGATTGTCCCACAGTTCCAGTCTTTTCAAAGTATCACATTTGACGTAGACAAAAGTCATGATAATTTGCTTGTCACAGTCATGGTGCACTCATTCGTCTTGCCTTGAGATTTTTCCAGAACAGCAACACTGCTATTTTTCTGAAGTTCATGAAACCTTGAATTAACTGACAGTGTTTCTTCTCTTTCTTTGGGCTAAGCAGCAGTTTGCTTATCCTTGTTTTGTGCTCGACCTCGATTGACTAGTTTCCATTGTGAATCAACATTGCCGACAATTTTACCACTTGATAAGATTAACATTGGTGCTTTTTCTTTTGCCTTCGTCTTTGGGATCTGTTTTTCAGCAGTGACCTCGTCCAACAATTCCAGATGAAGTTTCCAGCACTCCAACATATCGTGGCCCTGCAGTTTGCATTGTTGACAGTATTTGGGTAAGAAATCATATTGTATTTTCACCATTATGTCCTTATGCTCCCTGTAATTTCGTTTTCAATATCCATACGCACTTTTTTTGGTAAGTCATCTAACAGATCAACCAGGACCTTAACTCTTGCGCAGCTCGGACGAGTCTTGTTGATTGTCGCCATGTCTAAATGCAGTGGCTTTCCAATTGCCGAAGCTATAGAAAAAATGCATTCTTTCAGAAAGAAGGTCGGCAGCAGATCAGGCAGAGATATCCAAACCATTGCTTTAGAAGTTTCTTCCCCTTCCTTGAATTTGGCATCATATATCAGTGTTCTCATTTGATATTCGTACCCATTTTTTGCTTTCACATAATACACTGCCTTCGACGTAAGACTGATAAAATCTTGCCACAGTGTTAGCCGAATTAAAACATGTCTATCTCTGAGCAATCCTATGTTACAATCGCCCTTAATTCTGCATTGCGCGGGAATTAATCTGCGCAATTCTTGAATATCAGGCCACCCGTAACTGAATTTACCAACCACAGCATATTGAAGGCCCTCGATAATATTCATTCGATTAACTTCAGCTTCCGTGAACTTCACAAATGGCTGGCCTGGTAAGAACGTGGCTCTTTTGAACGGAATTGCTTCAATTTCAGCATTAGCATTAGGGTTCTTTGTTGAAGTTGAATTCAGAGTCGCCGGTCAAAGCAATCGACTGTAATCTAACGGTTGAGTGGTTGTCGCTACTGGGGGAGGTTGGGGAGTTGGTGCGGGGGGTTCGCCGGCCGGCGTGGAGACCACCGGCGTCGCCATGAGACCTCCGACGAGGCTGGCGACTGGAATCGCCTCTATCGCCAGACCCCTTCTCTCTAGACCATTCGATATAAATTACGAGGGAATGGGGTCTGCTTGGCTTGTACGTGCTATGAAATATTCTATTGGTCAGTTATTTTCAAAGTAAACTTACTGACTCCAAGCAAAATTACTGACTCAAATTTGTACCGAATCAATGTTGTTCAAACGTGTCAGTTCTTCGCATTCGCCCGTCGCCAGAGCTTCTCTCTCTATTCATTTTTTGGATTTTTATCCTTCTATTAGGGCCAGTTATTTTACTTAAAATTAAAATATTTTTTTTTTGAAATACAGAATTATATGAATAAGGGAGAAATTCCATGAAAGAAAAATTAATGATTCATATACATCGCTTAGTGGAAAATGTCCAGAAGAAATCCAACGAGTAACTAATAATCCTGTTATACAGAAAAAAGTAACTATTATGCCCTCTTCTGATGAATCGTATAGTTTTACGATTTCACCGACTAAAAGGGTTATCAAATGAATTGTAATTACAATTGAAACGATCGAAAAGGAAATGTGAGTTAATATATGCTCTAAGGTTGAAAATATCATAAAAAAATCTTAAAAAAGAAGAGTCCCTTAATTACATAATTCTAAAAAGGAAATCGGGAATTGAATTCATTATAACATCTATTTATCCTTTTTAGAAGACGGTATGCCGCCACTTGGACTCGAACCGAGATGCATTAGCACTGCATCCTAAGAGCAGCGTGTCTACCAATTTCACCATAGCGGCCTGTCTTGAACTCATAATAGTCTATGAATAAGCAATCGTCGAGATTGAGGAAGCTATTTTAGTTTAGTAATGATTCAAATGGATCAATAATAATAAAAAGTTGTTCAAATAGGAATTTGAAGTTGAAGGTTCATTATTTTATATTTGAGTTTAGAGTCTTAGTTTTTTTTATTTAACCTGGGACTTTCCTATATTTTATGCTTTCCTCGAATTGAACTCTTGTAACTAAACCGTTCTATACTATATTAAGGAATAGAGTTCAAAATTTTTTTGTTTTCATTGTTTAATCAGCTATTTCCTATTTATTTTATTTCAGAAATCTAAAACAAAAAATGGATTTTGAAGACAAAATAGAAAGAAAAGAACCTATTTTGCATCGCTCAAAATTGACAACCAGTCATACAAAATTTCATTAAGTAATTTTCTCTATTCGGTTAAGGGCAAGATATACATGGGGATCTATATAATAATTCAGAGAAAATAAAGAGTTAGACAAAACAAAAAGGTTTCAAAATAGAATCAATGAGTTTCAATGAGTTCTTAACTTTCACTAATTTCACTAAAGATTTTTATATACGTTCTTCTATAGCTATGGAAATAGAATGAAAATATAGAATATTTTTTAATGGAATTCTGCAAATAAGTCGATGGGGAAAATGAAACTCCCCACCTTGGAATAGAAATGATGTTTATTCTTTTGTCAACAAAAAAGTTATTGTTCAGTAAATAGAGGATTCCCTAATTCTATTATTTTATCCATCAATCCGAAAAGCGAAGCGAGTTTCATTACGTATTGATTGGTGAGCTAATCAATATCAAATATGAAAGGGAAATCGTTAAATTATTCAATTAGATAATAATTGAATAAATAAAGAATAATTGAATTATTTTTTCAAGTTGATTCAAATTATTCGAACGTTTTATTACTTATTTATTTATGTTTGGCGTACCAAAAAACTTTTTGAATTCCCGATAGAAAGAGATTTCACTAACGAAAAAGCCTTTAATGCTATCGAATATCCCTTCCTTTTCCAAATATTTTTACGACTACGCTTTTTTGATGTCGAAGTGCGTTTTTTTGGAGCTGCCATTTAGAAATTAAAAAATTACTCATTGTTATAGCAGGCTGTGAAAGACATCTATTATTCAAAACGAATTCTTTTTACTACTATTTATTTTTGAGCTAGTAGTGTCGTCCTAAAATAAAATATTGCCGAGATAGGCAAAAGATGTGTGAAAATTGCATAATACTGGAAATAAAAAAAGAAGATCAATATGTGCTTTTTCAAGTTTTTCTATTCCATAAAACATTCATAGTTGTAAAAAAAAAGGTTCTCTATTGACTGTTATCTTTATTTCACATTATTTTTGATTCATAAAATCTATACCTATAGAATTTGCTAACCGACTGTATGTAGATAGGAAATTAGTTGAACTTAATAAAAATCAAAAATAAAATAAAGAATCCAAAAAAAACTCGATTTCTATTTATGGTTTCACATTTCATTTACATGCAATAAAATACCTCGAAAGGTTTAAAGATAAGAACCGCGTTTTTACTTCATGAAATGAAATACTTGAATCCCCGTTAACAGGAGCGGGACTTATTCTTTTTCCAATGGCAACAAAAAGTTTTCGCCGTATGTGGTCTTTTTAGAGTGTTTTATTATTAAGCATAGTCATGGTTTTTTCAATCTACCTGTCTATTCAGCAAATAAATACCAGTTCTTTTTATCAATATCTATGGCTTGGATCATCAATAATGATTTTTCTTTAGACTTCGGATACTTGATCGACCCACTTACTTCTATTATGTCAATATTAATCACTACTATTGGAATTATGGTTCTTATTTATAGTGATAATTATATAGCTGATGATCAAGGCTATTTGAGATTTTTTACTTATATGAGTTTTCTCAGTACTTCCATGTTGGGATTAGTTACTAGTTCGAATTTGATACAAATTTATATATTTTGGGAATTATATGGGCTGTGTTCCTATCTATTAATAGGATTTTGGTTTACACGACCTGTTGCGGCAAATGCTTGTCAAAAAGCGTTTGTAACTAATCGTGTAGGGGATTTTGGTTTATTATTAGGAATATTAGGTTTTTATTGGATAACAGGGATGTTCGAATTTAGGGATTTATTTGAAATATTCAATAACTTGATTTATAATAATGAAGTCAATTTTTCATTTGTTACTTTATGTGCTGATCTCTTATTTGCCGGTGCAGTTGCTAAATCCGTCCAATTCCCCCTTCATGTATGGTTACCTGATGCCATGGAGGGGCCTACTCCCATTTCGGCTCTTATACATGCTGCTACTATGGTAGCGGCGGGAATTTTTCTTGTAGCTCGGCTTCTTCCTCTTTTCAGAGTTATACCTTACATAATGTATTTGATCTCAGTTATAGGAATAATAACATTATTATTAGGAGCTACTTTAGCTCTTGCTCAAAAAGACATTAAGAGAGGTTTAACCTATTCCACAATGTCTCAATAGCTCTTGGTATGGGGTCTTATCGAAGCGCTTTATTTCATTTGATTACTCATGCTTATTCCAAAGCATTATTATTTTTAGGATCCGGATCCATTATTCATTCAATGTAAACTATTGTTGGATATTCTCCAGCTAAAAGCCAGAATATGGGTCTTATGGGAGGTTTAAGAAAACATGTACCAATTACCAAAATCACATTTTTATTAGGTACACTTTCTCTTTGTGGTATTCCACCTCTTGCTTGTTTCTGCTCCAAAGATGAAATTCTTAATGATAGTTGGTTGTATTCGCCAATTTTCGCAATAATAGCTTGGGCCATGGCGGGATTAACCGCATCTTATATGTTTCGGATCTATTTACTTACTTTTGAAGGACATTTAAACGTTCATTTTCAAAATTATGGTGAGAAACAACAAACCCCCTTCCATTCAATCTCTATGGGGTAAAAACGGAGTTAAGAAAAACTCTTGTTTATTAACTATGAATAATAATGATATTAACTATGAAAAACTTTTTTTGCGCAAAAACTAAATATCCAATTGATAAAAATGGAAGAAAGATGATACGACCTTTTATGACTATTGCTCATTTTGAGCATAAAGAGGTTTATTCCTATCCTTATGAATCGGAAAATACTATGCAATTCCCAATTTTTGTATTAGGACTCTTTACTTTGTTTGTTGGATCTCTAGGAATTCCTTTCAACCAAGAAGGATGGAATTTGGATATAT
>MCJB01052504.1:0-23284 GCA_002018475.1 Nicotiana obtusifolia | reverse complement strand
CAAAGGATTACTGTTTGAAGATCGAGGTCATGAGCAGATTGTTGGATACTCAGATGCCGATTGGGCAGGATCACCTTCTGATAAACAATCTATGTCTGGATATTGTGTGTTAGTAGGAGGAAATTTGGTGTCTTGGAAGAGCAAGAAACAGAATGTAGTTGCTCGCTCTAGTGCAGAAGCAGAATATCGAGCGATGGCTATGGCAACATGTGAGCTAATATGGACCAAACAATTACTCAAGGAGTTGAAATTTGGTGAAATCAGTAAAATGGAACTTGTGTGCGATAATCAAGCTGCCCTTCATATTGCATCAAATCCTGTGTTCCATGAGAGAACTAAACACATTGAGATTGATTGTCACTTCATCAGAGAAAAGATACTCTCAGGAGAGATTACTACAAAGTTTGTGAGGTCGAATGATCAGCTTGCAGATATTTTCACCAAGTCCCTAACTGGTACTCGTATTGGTTATATATGTAACAAGCTCGGTACATATGATCTATATGCACCGGCTTAAGGGGGAGTGTTAGTTGTGTAGATTTGAATATAATAGAGTATATATATATATATATATATATTAGTCTTGTCCCACATCGGTAGTAGAGTAGTATATGCTTTGTAAAATATAGTTATAAATAAGGGCGTCTTGTATTGAATAAATATATCAATAATATATTCTCTTTTTCCCGTGCTTTCTCACAAGAAGTGTACGAGCAGTCTCAATAAGGTGCCTATTCTTTCTCTCTGCAACCCCATTTTGCTGAGGGGTATAAGGACAAGATGTCTGGTGAATAATTCCTTGAGAAGTCATAAACTGCTGAAACTGAGAAGATAAATATTCTAAGGCATTATCACTTCGAAAAAGTGCGAATAGAAACACCAAATTGGGTTTTTATTTCAGCACAGAAACTCTGGAATATAGAAAATAATTCAGAACGATCTTTCATTAAGAAAAGCTACACCTTGAATAATCATCAATAAAACTTACAAAATAACGAAATCCCAAGGTTGTACTGACTCTACTAGGACCCCATATATCAGAATGAACTAAGGAGAAAATAGACTCTGCATGACTCTCAACACTACGTGGAAAGGAAGCTTGAGTATGTTTCCCAAGCTGACACGACTCACAATCTAATTTAGACAAACTAGATAAACTAGGTACCATCTTCTGAAGTTTGGATACACTCGGATGTCCTAAACGTTTGTGGATTAAGTCTGGAGGATCTGTAACTAGAAATGTTGTGGAAGGACTGAGTGAGTTAAGGTAGTAAAGGCCTTCTGATTTACGTCCTGTACCAATCGTTTGTCCTGTACTGCGGTCCTGCATAATAAAAGAATCGTCAATAAAATATATACCACAATGGAGCGCACGAGTTAAACGACTAACAGATGCAAGACTAAAAGGACAGCCAGGAACATAAAGAACGGAATCTAGGGTGATAAAAGGCAAGGGATGAGCTTGTCCAACTCCTTTGGCCTTAGTTTGACAACCATTGGCTAAAGTATTAGTGGGAAGAGACTGTGAATGTACAATATTTGACAAAAGTGACATATTACCAGAGATGTGATCAGAGGCGCCTGCGTCCATGACCCATGGCCCAAGAGTAGAAGACTGGGAAACACACGCAAAAGAATTACCAGCAACTGAAGTATTAGTCTGAGCAATTGAAGCTACTTGTGGAGATGTTTGCTTACTTGCGCGATACTGAAGGAGCTCATTATATTCTTCTTTAGATAACGAAACTCCCTGGTTACCTGTAGGCTCGGTCTGAGCAATGTGAACATTATTGGATGGACGACCATGCAGGGAATAGCACATTTCACGAGTGTGTCCAAGTTTGTGACAATAAGAACATTTGGGTCTAGATCTTCCAAAACGACCTCCTCCTCGTCTATTCTCCATAGTTTGAGACACTAGAACATCCACTGTCTGGGATGCGAGAACAGAGGAATCAAGTATCTGTGGTGAGGTCACTGGGTGACTTGGTGCTGCAGCAAGGCGAAGTAATCTAGAGAATACTTCATCAACTGTGGGGACAGTCGGACTAGCCAAAATCTGATCGCGTACTGAGTCAAGATCATTAGGAAGTCTAGTGAGAGTAAGAACTAGAAACATCTTCTGTCGCTGCTCTTGTTGTTTCTCGACACTAGCAGAGACTGGCATCAAATTCTCAAATTCCTCCATGACTGCCTGTACTTGACCCAAGTAAGTAGACATATCTAATTCCTGCTTCTTTAAGTTTGTCATCCGCGATATCACATCATAGAAGCGAGATATGTCATTAGTGTATAATGTACGAGCCTTTGCCCAAACCAAATGACATGTCTGGAATGGACGAAATAAGGGCATCAACTTGGAATCAATAGATCGCCACAAGATGCTACATAACTGAGCATCAACCTTTGCCCAAAGTGCTATCGCCTTTTCATCTCCTTCGCTGGATTGTTTGATTAGATGATCATGAACACCTTGACCTTTACACCACAACTCGACAGATGAAGCCCTAGCTAAATAGTTTGAACTTCCCATTAAGGGCTCCGAGGTAATCATAGCACCACTAGAGCTTCCAAAACTCCTGTTTCTAGGCCCAAAAACATCATATCCGAGAGACATTGTTGCAAATAAGAGAAGGAATCAAGCTGTAACACACTGAAAACAGAGTAAAAAGACTATTGGAGCTACTGGAATTTTACTGTAGCTGCTGGATTTTTACTGTAGCGGCTGGAAATTACTGTAGCTGCCGGAGAAAACTCAAAGTGGTTGAAATAAAAGGAAAACAGCAGGGGTAGGATCGGAATTACCAGGCGACCCAACTGCCCTGAAGGAACTTTTTCAAAAAATGGCCGGAACTAGCCGTACGCGCCGGCGCGTGAGTGCGCGTAAGCTCACGCGTGTGAGCTTCTGGTGGCGCGTGGGAGCGCGTGAAACAGTGGCTGCCGGAGTTTTTCACTGGGGTTTGGTCGCCGGACACTGACGACCCCTGTGGTAGTGTTGGATTTTGCACAACACTGACAGAAACAAGGCAGACGCAAATAGCCTTGAAATAGGTCGCCGGAAAAAGACTTCCAGTGACTGATTCCTCTTCCCGGAGTCGCTGGAATTTATGCACAGCGATAAAACTCTCACGATAGCTCTGATACCATGTGAGAAAGCACGGGAGAAAGAAAATATATTATTGATATATTGATATTCAATACAAGAAGTCCTTATTTATAACTATATTCTACAAGCACATACTACACTTCTACCAATGTGGGACAAGACTCTATTATATATACATACTCTATTATATACATATCTATAAAACTAACAAATACAAGGCTAACAATGGAAATAAAAGCAACAAATGACAACAAAGAGTGTACAAATGATAAGGACAACAAGTAACCAATTACAACCCAAAATACGAATGGACTGAGGTAAGATAACAAAACAATAACCGCTCAAATCAACAAATCTTTCCAACATAGAATGTATAACAAGAATCACACCGAGGTACCACACCTAATATTCACATTTCACAAGTCAAATCACAATTTTCTTTATATTGCCGCGTGAGCCTTGTAATTATTTTTAGAAAAATATTTTTCCGAAATAGCTTCACGCGCTTTAGCCCCCTTATCTTGCCGCGTGGCTTCAGGTAATTCCCTTACTAGCAACACGTGCATAAATCCCACCTTATCTCGCTGCATGCGTATCAATACACCACCCTTATACCGCCGCATGCGCATCAATATCACAACAGAATAATCAACTCGTACCACATATGGCCATATGCCACAACATTGCCAAAACCAACAATACTAATGTCACGAAAACCTAACTCACGGTTCAACCACAATGTGTACAAGAATCTCAATAACAACAAAATGAATGGAAATAACCATGGCCTCCTTATGAAATAAGGCCCTTGTGAGAAAGCACGGGAGAAAGAAAATATATTATTATTGATATTTGATACAATACAAGAGGTCCTTATTTATAGCTATATTTTACAAGCACATATTACTCCTATTCCAATGTGAGACAAGACTCTATTATATACATATCCGTAAAATTAACACTCCCCCTCAAGCCGGTGCATATAAATTATATGTACCGAGCTTGTTACATATATAACTAATACGAGGACCAGTGAGGGACTTGGTGAAAATATCTGGAAGCTGATCATTCGACTTCACAAACTTTGTAGTAATCTCTCCTGAGAGTATCTTTTCTCTGACAAAGTGACAATCAATCTCAATGTGTTTAGTTCTCTCATGGAACACCGGATTTGATGCAATATGAAAGGCAGCTTGATTATCGCACACAAGTTCCATCTGAATGATTTCACCAAATTTCAACTCCTTGAGTAATTGTTTGGTCCATACTAGCTCACATACTGCCATAGCCATTGCTCGATATTCTGCTTCTGCACTAGACGGAGCAACTACATTCTGTTTCTTGCTCTTCCAAGACACTAAATTTCCTCTTACTAACACACAATATCCAGACGAAGAACGTCTATCAGAAGGTGATCATGCCCAATCAGCATCTGAGTATCCAACAATGTGCTCATGACCTCGATCTTCAAACAGTAGCCCTTTGCCTGGAGCCGATTTTATATACCGAATAATGCGGATAACTGCATCCCAATGACTATCACAGGGAGAATTCATAAACTGACTTACAACACTCACAGGATAAGAAATGTCGGGTCTAGTCACTGTGAGATAATTTAATTTACCAACCAGCCGCCTATAGCTTGCAGGATCGCTAAGCGGCTCCCCCTGTCCTGGCAGAAGTTTAGAATTCGAATCCATCGGAGTGTCAACAGGTCTGCAACCTATCATTCCTGTCTCCTCAAGAATGTCTAAAGCATATTTTCTTTGAGAAATAACAATACCTGAGCTAGACTGAGCGACCTCAATACCTAGAAAGTACTTCAATCTGCCTAGATCCTTAGTTTGGAAGTGCTGGAATAGATGTTACTTCAGATTGGTAATACCATCCTGATTATTCCAGTAATAATAATTTCATCAACATAGACTACCAGATAAATATAGAGACTTGAAGCAGAGTGCTGATAAAACACAGAGTGATCAGCTTCACTACGAGTCATGCTAAATTCCTGGATAACCGTGCTGAACTTACCAAACCAGGCTTGAGGAGACTGCTTTAGACCATAAAGTGACCGACGCAATCGACATACGAGGTGACGAGACTCCCCCCTGAGCAACAAAACCAGCTGGTTGCTCCATATAAACTTCATCCTCAAGATCACCGTGAAGAAAAGCATTCCTAATGTCTAGCTGATAGAGAGGCCAATGACGAACCGCAGCCATGGATAGAAAAAGGCGGACTGATGCCATTTTTGCCACGGGAGAGAAGGTATCACTGTAATCGAGCCCAGTATATCCTTTGGCAACAAGACGGGCCTTAAGCCAATCAACCTGGCCATCAAGACCAACTTTGACTATGTACACCCAACGACGACCAACAGTAGATTTACCTGAACGAAGATGAACAAGCTCCAAGTACCACTAGTATGTAAAGCAGACATCTCGTCACTCATAGCCTGTCGCCAGCCTGGATGAGACAACGCTTCACCTGTGGACTTAGGGATGGAAACCGAGGACAAAGCAGATATAAAAGCATAATAGGGAGATGACAGACGATGATAACTCAAACCAACATAATGAGGATTAGGATTAAGTGTGGTCCGTATACCTTTCTCAAGTGCAATCGGTGTACTATGAAGAGGCAAGTCCCTAGTAGGAGCAGGGACAGGTGCAGGAAGAGAACCAGTTGGGCCTGATGTAGTGCGTGGACGACAATGATAAGTCAAGAGTGGTGAAACAACACTAGACTCATCATTGGTTGGTATGAGTGAAACTTCTGTAGTCGAAGGTGGAGGAGGAGCTATAGTAAATTCCTCAAAGGTCGGTCAATACCTAGAAAGTACTTCAATCTGCCTAGATCCTTAGTTTGGAAGTGCTGGAATAGATGTTGCTTCAGATTGGTAATACCATCCTGATCATTACCAGTAATAACAATATCATCAACATAGACTACCATATAAATATAGAGACTTGAAGCAGAGTGCCGATAAAACACAGAGTGATCAGCTTCACTACGAGTCATGCTAAATTCCTGGATAACCATGTTGAACTTACCAAACCAGGCTCGAGGAGACTGCTTTAGACCATAAAGTGACTGACGCAAGCGACATACAAGGTGACGAGACTCCCCCCGAGCAACAAAACCAGCTGGTTGCTCCATATAAACTTCATCGGAGCAGGGATAGGTGCGGGAAGAGAACCAGTTGGGCCTGATGTAGTGCGTGGACGACGATGATAAGTCAAGAGTGATGAAAACACTAGACTCATCATTGGTTGGTATGAGTGAAACCTCTGTAGTCGAAGGTGGAGGAGGAGCTATAGTAAATTCTTCAAAGGTCGGTATAGGTAAGACGTCAGATATATCATGGTGGTCAGCAGAGGTAAAGAAAGGTTTAGACTCAAAGAATGTGACGTTAGCTGACATAAGGTACCTACGAAGATCAGGGGAATAACAACGATATCCCTTCTGAACACGAGAATAACCAAGGAAGACACACTTGAGAGCACGATGAGCTAACTTATCTTTCCCAGGTGCTAAGTTATGAACAAAACATGTGCTCCCAAAAATACGAGGTGGAAGAGACTATAAGGGTGACTGGGGGAACAATACTGAATGCGGAACCTGATCCTTGGTGGAAGATGAAGGCATCCGATTAATCAAATAACAAGATGTGAGAACTGCATCGCCCCAAAATCGCAGCGGAACACGAGATTCAATTAGAAGTATGCGAGCAGTCTCAATAAGGTGCCTATTCTTTCTCTCTGCAACCCCATTTTGCTAGGGGTATAAGGACAAGATGTCTGATGAATAATTCCTTGAGAAATCATAAACTGTTGAAACTGAGAAGATAAATATTCTAAGGCATTATCACTGTGAAAAATGCGAATAGAAACACCAAATTGGTTTTTGATTTCAGCAAAGAAACTCTATAGAAAATAACTCAGAACGATCTTTCATTAAGAAAAGCCAAGTACACCTTGAATAATCATCAATAAAACTGACAAAATAGCGAAATCCCAAGGTTGAACTGACTCTACTAGGACCCTATATATCAGAATGAACTAAGGAGAAAACAGACTCTGCATGACTCTCAACACTACGTGGAAAGGGAGCTTGAGTATGTTTTCCGAGCTGACACGACTCACAATCTAATGTAGACAAACTAGATAAACTAGGCACCATCTTCTGAAGTTTGGATAAACTCGGATGTCCTAAACGTCTGTGGATTAGGTCTGGAGGATCTGTAACTAGACATGTTGTGGAAGGATTAAGTGAGTTTAGGTAATAAAGGCCTCCTGACTCACGTCTTGTACCAATTATCTGTCCCGTACTGCGGTCCTGCATAATAAAAGAATCGTCAATAAAATATATACCACAATGGAGTGCACGAGTTAAACGACTAACAGATCAAGACTAAAAGGACAGCGAGGGACATAAAGAACGGAATCTAGGGTGATAGAAGACAAGGGATGAGCTTGTCCAACTCCTTTGACCTTAGTTTTACATCCATTGGCTAAAGCAACCGTGGGAAGAGACTGTGGATATACAATATTTGACAAAAGTGATATATTACCAGAGATGTGATCAGAAGCGCCGGAGTCCATGACCCATGGCCCAAGAGTACTAGACTGGGAAACACACGCAAAAGAATATCAGCAACTGAAGTATCAGTTTGAGCAACCGAGGCTACTTGTGGAGATGTCTGCTTACTTGCGCGATACTGGAGGAGCTCATTATATTCTTCTTTAGATAACGAAAATCCCTGGTTACCTGTAGTCTCGGTCTGAGCAATGTAAGCATTTTTGGGAGGACGACCATGTAAGGAATAACACATTTCACGAGTGTGTCCAAGTTTGTGACAATAAGAACATTTGGGTCTAGATCTTCCAAAACGACCTCCTTCTCGTCTATTCTCCATAGTTTGAGATGCCCGAACATCCACTGTCTGGGATGCGAGAACAGAGGAATCAAGTATCGGTGATGAGGTCACTGGGTGACTTGGTGCTGCAGCAAGGCGGAGTAATCTAGAGAATACTTCATCAACTGTAGGGACTGTCGGACTAGCCAAAATCTGATCGCATGCTGAATCAAGATCATTAGGAAGTCCAGTGAGGGTAAGAACTAGAAACATCTTCTGTCGCTGCTCTTGTTGGTCCTCGACACTAGCAGAAACTGGCATCAACTTCTCAAATTCCTCCATGACTGCTTGTACTTGACCCAAGTAAGTAGACATATCTAATTCCTGCTTCTTTAAGTTTGTCATCCGCGATATCATATCATAGAAGCGAGATATGTCATTAGTGTATAAAGTATGAGCCTTTGCCCAAACCAAATAACATGTATGGAATGGACGAAATAAGGCATCAACTTGGAATCAATAGATTGCCACAAGATGCTACATAACTGAGCATCAATCTTTGCCCAAAGTGCTATCGCCTTTTCATCTCCTTCGCTAGACTGTTTGATTAGATGATCATGAACACCTTGACCTTTACACCACAACTCGACAGATGAAGCCCAAGCTAAGTAGTTTGAACTTCCATTAAAGGTTCCGAGGTAATCATAGCACTAGAGCTTCCAGAACCCATGTATCTCGACCCAAAAACATCATATCCGAAAGACATTGTTGCAAATTATTTCCAAATAAGAGAAAGAGTCAAACTGTAATTCAGTGAAATAGAGTAAGAGACTACTGTAGCTGCCGAAAATTACTGTAGCTGTCGGAGAAAACTCAAAGTGGTTGAAATGAAACGAAAACAGTAAGGGTAGGATCGAAATTACCAGGCAACTCAACTGCTCTGAAGGAAATTTTTCAATAAATGGCCAGAACTGGTCGTACGCGCCGGCGCGTGAACTCACGCACGTGAGCTTCTGGTGGCGCGTGGGAGCGCGTGAAGCAGTAGCTGCCGGAGATTTTCACTGGGGTTTGGTCGTCGGACACTGACGACTCTTGTGGTAGTGTTGGATTTTGCACAACACTGACAGAGACAAACCAGACGCAAATAGCCTTGAAATAGGTCGCCGGAAAAAGACTTCTGGTGACTGATTTCTCTTCCCGGAGTCGCTGGAATTTATGCACAGCGATAAATCTCTCACGATAGCTCTGATACCATGTGAGAAAGCACCGGAGAAAGAAAATATATTATTATTGATATTTGATACAATACAAGAGGTCCTTATTTATAGCTATATTCTACAAGCACATATTACTCCTATTCCAATGTGGGACAAGATTCTATTATATACATATCTGTAAAACCAACAACCCTTTTACATAGCCACAGGTTTTAGGGTGTAAAACCTTTTTCTAAACCTATTGGGTCTTCCTTTTCTACCAAGAAATAAGATTCTTTTTAGTTCTTAATTATTCAGGCACAATATGGACCGTTCAATACATACAAAATGTACTAGCACAAGAAGTCGGAATTATATCATTCCCATAGTCAAGATAAAATGTAATCTTGTGGTACAGTCGTTCCAATGGTTTGTCCAATCCCATCTTAGATTGTGAACATAATCTTTATACTTATAAAAGCCGATGATTTAATCTTCCGTGTATAAGCTAAACACTATACACTAAATCATCTATTATATAAGTAAATGACACAGACGAATATATAATCTATTTAAAACTTATTGCAATTAAATAAATAATTGTTCTATAATAGATACTATATCCAAACCAAACTCATGGTTAATAGTATATATACCAACAAGATTAACCTGAAAGAAGAGGGACTTGTACGAGGATTCTGTTACCATGGTGAAAAAATGTGGGAAGGCTTCTAGTAAAAGTTTAATATTTGAGGAGGGACTCATTACCCAAACTTTGATATCATAAAAGAAAGAACGAGAAAAAGACTTCTCGTGAACAATGACAGAAAATTCAACATTCAGAGAGGAACTCAAAACCAAACTCTAATAACTCAATATCCAAACTCTGATATCTTGTAGAAAAAGAAGAGAATGAGATTTATTCTGGAACAAAAAAGGGGCATCCGGTGCATTAAGTTCCCTCTATGTGAGGGGCTTGGGAAGGGTCGGACCACAATGGTCTATCGTACGCAGCCTTACCCTGCATTTCTGCAAAAGGTTGTTTTCACGGGTCGAACCCGTGATCTCCTGGTCACATGGCAGCAACTTTACCAGTTACGCCAAGGCTCCCCTTCGAGATTTATTCTAGAACACCAACCAGAAATCGATGATCAGATGAGGGGTTCAACATTCAAACTCTACTACCTTGGGGAAAAAAAGGAGAAGAATTTTCAAGAAACGGTTGCTAGAAGAATCACCAGAATAAGAAAAGGTATGTTGCCGTTGAATCAGTCACCTGCAAGAAGTGTTGTTTGTAAAACATAGACAATAAATAAAATTTTGGTCAGTGGCATAAGTGATAAGGCCAGTCGCCAGCTGGAGAAGCTACTTGTTGAGTTAAAGTCTACACCAGATGTACAAGGCAATTAAATGTGTCTATAAAACTCAGTCATCCACTATTACCATATAGTTTTAGCAAGTCCATATTAGAGTTGTAAGTCTGCATTCAAAGTTCACGTGGGTGAATCCCAAAATTGGATTATGCCGGAGGGTGTTTAGTTATTAAAGTTCCAAACGGGATAATGAGGATATCTAAAGGTGTTTATAAAGGTGTTGGACCCTCCACTCATTGCCTTAAGGTTTTGGGTTGACAGATATTTTCACATTACTGAGATCGTAAAAGTTCTGCTATAATGTGCAAATAGAAAAGAAGAGAGAAACTATATTGAAATTGATTGTTAACAACAAAGAGGACTCCTTATTTGTGGGGTTTGAGCTACGTGAAGTATGGAAAAATTCCTAATTCTTGTGTATTTATTATGATATAATCATTATGTTCAGCACAATATTCTTAATGATTTACTTGACTTTTAACAACTTTAATCCTACTCATGTTATTCCTCATTTATTTTCTGCTGAGTTCCTGTCTCTTACACTTTCCCTTACATCTCTTTATTGACTTATCTTTCTTTCCCACTCGATTTTTTTGACAAGTAAATTAATATACTTGTATTAAATTCATTACCTTTTGCATGCAGACGTGGTTATGCAACTGAGAGGCAGAAGGGTTTGCTAATAGTTGAAAAACTAGATTACTTGCAGTCAAAGTTTCTACAAAGAGTTTTCTTTCTGATAGTCAAACCTCTGAAGAGAGTTAGTATTTGGTTGACTGAGGTATGTGACTACTGGTACATCAGATTTCCTTTTTCTAGAGGTACCCTGGAAAGTTGCTTTCCAAGGGTCCCCCAATATGTGTTTGGAGGGGCAATTTTGTTGGTTTGGTGGTTTTCTTCTGCCAATTACCTATGAACCTGATTTCTTCGATTTTATAGCAATCACAGTTACAAATTTCCATGGATCTCCAAAAGAATTGGAAACATTCGCTAATTAAGTGGATTCCCTTTAAATGAGGTGCTTCAAATATGCAAAAGGAAGCTAAACAAAATAGTTATTAAAAAGCTTTATATTTGTGGCAAATGATCGTCATTTCAAATATTTCACTCAGAGGCTCTCCTAGATCAACAGATTGTTTTAATTGAGACAGACATGACAAGATTACGAGAAATCCGAAAGTCATGTGCTAAGGGAAGCAGCAAGCAGTGGTGGAAATAGGTAGTCTATTGGCCATTTTTGGACGATAGATGGTAGAAAATGATTTTAAGATTGCTTTTTATAAGGAAAACATGTGAAGGCTGCTGCCAACTGATTCTCAAGCTCAATCATTCTGGTCTTGGTTGGTTCTTGATTGCATATTACCTGAAACCATATTGATTTGCTTTATGATGATACTTCTACTTGATGGTATTATAGTTCTTTTTCCTAATACATTTAGTGGTTTGATGTAGGGGTAAGACTGTGTACATCCTACTTTCCCCAGTGGGTTTCACTGGGCTGTTGTTGTTGTTGATGTAGAAGCAAAGATTTCCCTTAATTTTGAAGGTTGTTACAATCGTTCTAAGATTGCTATTTATTCTTGATCCAGGTTTTGGAAAGATCTATCACAGAAGATAATGCTCGAATTTGGGCCCAAAAAGTCAAGCTTTGGTTGAAGGATTTTCCCATTTTCCAGCAAACATCTAGTGACAACCAACACATATCAAATAAGTCATTTGAAGTTGACGCATTATCAGAAGATGACCTTCCCCTTCAGAAAGCTGCACAGAATGCTGTAATTCGTTATGAAGAAAATCTTTCAGCAGCTGGGCCTCGTGGCAGGCTTCTAAAAAAGCTGCTGATGCTGATTGGAGTTCTACCGTCAACACATCAACAGCAATTTGAACTTGAGATAGATGATAATGAAACTGAATCTCATTTAAGGTTTGTCCACTTGAGTACTAAATTCTATATGGCTATGTGACTGAGTTTGTGTTCTACCAGAACTTGAAACACTCCTTATGTGTAAGAAAAACTCATATTTTACCTAAATCTGTGAAAGTTTTTTGATGTTGTTGCTGCTGCTGTTTTTGTTAGTTTCTTTGGTTTAAGACTGAGATCTAAATTTCATTGAGTTCTTAAATGAATGTTTCATCAAAAGAATCTTCTGTGTAGGCCGATCTTTTTGTCGAGGATATCACTTAGCGATATATGGGAACCAGCATCACTGAAATTATGTGCAAATGATCTTTGGAGAATGTTGAGAACTTCTATTTCCATTCTTCTCTCAAAATCAACTCTCCTGGTAACTTCAATTACATTCATGTCCAGTTAGCATAGCATAGGACATTAGTGCCTCCGCTTCAATTTATGTGATCCTATTTTATTTTTAATCCGTGCCAAAAAGAATGACTTATTTCCATATTTGGAACATTACCTTTATACAATGATTTATAGTCACACAAAATATATGTACCTCATTTTACACCACAAATTCAGAAGTCATCTCTTTTTTCTTAAGCTTCGTGCCCAATCAACTAGGTTAACATAAATTGAAACGGAGGGAGTACAATTTATTCCGTTTGCACTAATGTTTTTTTTTTTTTTGGGGAGATTGCCTTTCCTTTTATCTTATATTTTTTATTAGCAAAATTCTTTTATACCACCAAGCCAACTGCAATTCATTCTTTTCTCTTCCATTTTTGCTCTCTTAAAACTATACATTAGTGGCCTCGAGTTACTCCTATATATTCTTCATAAACATGGGATATGTTTTCATGGTTAGCAAATATTATACCTGACCGTAGTGCTTAAAATAATTCATTGCAAATGTTGCATCTCATATATTACTTTGCATACCGAATACCCCGATCTCTAGCAATAGCAATGGAATGCACCTTAAGAATACTTATGCTGAACCTAAAGAATATTTATGCCTTCAAAATTGTTCTTAGTCAAGTAAACTTCATTACAGCAACATTTAAACAGTTATGTGCTCATCGTTTGCTAGAAAACTTTACTCTTAGGATCTGCATCCTCATATGATATGAATTTTTATATGATAGGAGCCAGCTTACCAGGAGTTGATTTTACTATACATCAAGGAAACTTGTGAGGGAGGAGATGTGGATAAAGATGATTTCCCTTCTTTGCAGCTGAAGATCTACGAGAAAATCCCCATTCCAGATCTACCAGTAAACCCTTAATCATGGAATATACTTGATCAACTATTGAATTACTTGAAGTTATGATTGTATCTTTTTTCCATCCACAGTTTGATTTAGTATGTACTTCAGTTAATTATGTTTGTTACTCTTTGTAGGTTGTTTTTCCGCACAAGAAGTTGTCTTTCCGCATACTAGATTCGGTATGAGCTGAAAATGAACTAAATTTATTCCCTAGCGAAACTCAACACTCACATACTTCCAGTATGGAAAAAAGCAATTTTCTACAGCTTGATTTGTTGAGACTTTGACAATGGTGTTCATCATTCTGCATTAATGTCGCTTTTTCATTGATATGTTAAGCCGATTTTCAAGTGTTCTTATAAATCTGCCTGAATCTTCTATTAAATTGAAAGGAACTTGAAAATTATAATGTTGTAAGGTTAAACAAGCAAGCCTGCTGGTGGGCTTTTAATATATGCTACAGACCAATGAGTGCTTGATTAGCTTGGTCAAAACCAATACTCAGGTTGGATGTCTAAATGCTTATCATAATGCCTTGCACATTTCGTTAATTGGTTAAGTCCAATGAACTAAATATAATCTGTGACAAAGTAATTCATATACCAAAATTCAGGACCTTGAGATGAAACCTTAAACTATTACATTTTGGTATCAAGAGAAAAGAGGGTGAAAGGAAAGCATTGTTAGAGGCGACAGAGAAGTGAATGGAAATGGATTATAATTACAAACTTGAGCGCAAGAATCATAAACACTCAAAGGTTGTCCATATGGAGAGGACAAGGCTCCAGAACAATTAAGTCTTTCTTTTTCTCATTATTGAAAGTGCAGAACAAACAAAGTATTTAAACTAATGAAATCATAACAGAATATTTAAACTAATGAAATCATAACAGACTCTTAGAACTTAGCAACAGATAACAAAATGGTTTAACTGACTCCTAGAACTTAGCAACAGATAACATAGTGGTGCTGGAAGTGGAAATCATGGAAGAGTGCCCTTGATTTGTGCGAGACCCAAAAACTCCAGTAAGTTGTTGACTTCTTCTTTGCTGCTGACTTGTTCTGAGTTGCTGGCCTGTTCTTTACTCATGTGACTCGCAGGTGCTGACTTATATTTCTTCATAGAATAAGTTTTTAAGGGTGGTGCCGTATCAGTGCATTCCCCTGAAAGCTCGACTTGTCCTCAAGGCGAAAGGTGGGAAATTGATCAGCAATGAGGTCATAACATTGCCAGCTTGCTTCTTCAAGAGGCGTGTCTTTCCGTTGGATTAGCAGCTCGAGAGAAGGAACACCAGCTGTATATGTTCAGCAATGGGAAAGGATCTTTTCAGGAGTCAAAACCAATTTCCATTCAGAATTGATGGGTAGAGGGGCTGGAACTGCAGGAAGCAGTTGTCCATGGGCTGGTCGAAGGAGAGAAACATGGAAGATGGGATGAACCTTTGAATCTACTGATAGTTCAAGCTCATATGCCACTGGTCCAACACAACGAAGAATTCTATATGGGCCAAAGAAGCGAGGGGAGAGTTTAGCATATCGATGACCACTAAGATGGTATCATATCCACCCGATTTAGGCAGACCAGAAATGAAGTCTAGTGAAATATCCTCCCAAATTTGTGCTGGTATTGGAAGAGGTTGCAACAAATCAGCAGGTGCTAAAGCTTGATACTTTGCTTGTTGACAAACCAAGCAATTCTGGACATACGTGCGAACATAATGCTTCATCTTTGGCCAGTGTTGAGTCCCACGTCGGTGGGATTTGGGTTTCTTGGTCTCCTTATATGGTCTTGGGAAATCCTCACCTCATGAGCTACCTTTTGGGGTTTAGTTAGGCCCAAGGTTCATTTATGTACCAGAGAAAACTGGAAGAAAGCCTCTTAAGAGTCTTCAGATCCCTGATGACCTGCTGCAGGAGTATCATGTGCCTCAGAAAGAAGTTTCTGGTGAAGAGAGCTCTTGTGTGGAACCACTAACCTCTCTTTGTATAGAGCTTGTTGTCCACCACATGGAAATCCGGCTGAGTGATTGGGGATAGATCAACAACTGTCAAGACCTCACGAGTGTATGGATCCTCGCAAAGGGCTTCAGCCCAATAAGAAAAATCCTATGGAACTGGAATAGCATAATGAGGCCTTCTGGAAAGTGAGTCTGCACCTATTTTTTCTTTTCCAGCTTTATAAACAACTGTACGATAATATTCACCTGAAACAACTGTACGATAATCTTCAAATGAGTGTTGGTCAAGAGTCGGGCTACATACTAGATGATCGTCAAAAAAGACGAGAACAAATTTGCGACGGGGTCGGAATAAGTCATTCATGGCAGATTGGAAAGTAGAGGGAGCATTAGTAAGGCCAAAGGGCATGACAGTAAATTCATTATATCCAGAATGGGTTCGAAAATCTGTTTTATGGGTGTCAGCAGGGAGGACGCGGATTTGATGGTAACCGGAGCGAAGATCAATTTTGGAAAAATTTGAGGCACTATGTAACTCATCAAGGAGCTCATCCACATTTGGTATGGGTTATTTATCTGATCTGGAACAGTGATTTGGTTGAGGCGTCTATAATCAATGCACATGCACCAGGTGTTATCTTTCTTTTTGACAAGAAGAACAGGGCAGGAAAACGAATTGGTACTTGGCGCGATGAAGCCTGAATTGAGCAAGTCAGAAACCCCCTTTTCAATTTTAGACTTTTGGAAATATGGGTGGCGATAGGGTCGGATACAAGAAAGACATCTCATCAGGTGTCTGGTAATATCAAAAGTATTTTTCAGTCTTCAAGATCCAACCGCAAAGATCTCCATCAAAACGAGGAAATTCCATCTTGGTGTGAGGCCGGCGAGAAGGGTTTTTGAGCCACCACGGTAAGTGGCATCGGTGTCATCAACCCATGATGATCTTCCGATATTGTGGGGCTCTGTACCAGTAGCAGTAACCTAAGTTGTTCGGACTAGGGTGCGGGTGTCCGATACTAGTGCAGATCTAGAAGTCAGGTCCTTCATGATCTAAATTTTAAAGGGGGAGGGGGGGGTGTATGAATCCAGGTACGGATACCGGTGCGGGGATTTGGTTAAAAATAATTCAAATATCTAAAAATAGAGTTATAAAGATATATCTAAATTATGAGGCATTACGTGGAAAACTTAAAAGATATTCTAAGAAGGAAAAAGTATTGATCAAGAAGAGAATTTGAGAGATAAAAAAAAAAGGACTGATGCAAAAATTTCTTCCATATACAAGGTATTTTTTTCACCCTAACTTTTGTTTTGATCTCAAAATCATTATATTTCTCCGTCGATTTTGGTCAAAGTACCTAAAGTTGGTTGACCAAATCCGGTACGGATCCCACACCCACATCCACGTCGTGTTGACGTGGGTGCAACATTTGAAAGTGAAGAGTCCGAGTAATTCAGGCATTAACCTTACCTTTGGATTGAGCTTTCACAGCAGCATCCATGGTAGTCATTTGAGAGGTAGGGAAGGCTAGTATTTAAACTAATGAAATCATAACAGACTCCTAGAACTTAGTAACAGAAAAAAAAGTGGTCTAACTGACTCCTAGAACTTAGCAACAAATAACAAAGTGGTGGTGGGAGTGAAAATCATGGAAGAGTGCCCTTGATTTGTCCGAGACCCAAAAACTCCAATAAGTTGATGACGACTTCTTTGCTGCTGACTTGTTCTGAGTTGCTGACCTGTTCTTTGCTCATGTGACTTACAGGTGCTGACTTATATTTCTTCCTAGAATAAGTTTTTAAGGGTGGCATCGTGTCAAGAACACATTCTCATCAGTTGTACCATATGCCCCTCTAGGAATTAGCTGTTTCTGCGGTGTGTATATGGATATTAAATTTGAAATTGGGGACAATGTCAATATGTAGCCTGAAAATACCTAAACGTTAGTATCCACGTTCTTAGACAACCATTGTATTGTAGGCCTTTATTCTCTTAAATCAATTTTTCTATTAATTTTAGTTGGTTTCCAAGTGTTATGTGACAGACTTTCTATTGCCATCTAGTGATATTTTTCTGGGAATTTTTTTAGAAAGAAGAATGAAATAGATAATCCGCCACATCTTTGAAATGGATGAATAAATGAAAGACATCAGCACATCGGCAAAACAACAGTGCCTAATGTGATCGGTAAATCAGATACAAGAAAGACATATCATACAAAGAGGGAGTTCTAAGTAGAAATTTTTTGGTATATGCTGTATCAGAGTAGCCACTATACCTGCTTACTGAAGTCTTTTTCTTTCTCAAGACCGAAGCCATGAAACTTTTAATCATTTCAGCTTTATTTAGCCCATGCGTGCATATCTAGAAGGAGTAAATAGCATCAGAAGTCCAAACTATCCAGCATTTTATAGATACAAGGGAAAGCTGGTTTCATGCAGCTTCCATACCTGCACATTTACTAGCGTAAATCCTCCTAAGAACTTCAACCTAAGGATAGGACCCTTCGCTTCTCAAGCACAAAAACCTTAATGAAAGCTGTTGAATTATGTGATCACCCTATGTAAAAGCTTGTATATTTTTATTTAATTATGTCTTGTACACGCATTCTCACATGCGGGTTTGATTTTTTAGATGGTCCAAGCACGTGAAAATACTTTTTGATGGAGGGTGGTGGTGAGATTTGAAATCAGGACCTCTGCTTGCTCTAATAACTTTGTTAAATTGTGTGTCCGTCGGTTGACAACCATGAGGTCAGGTTCAAATCCCAGCGGCAGCAAAAATACTAGGTGTTTTCTTCCCATTTGTCCTAGCCTTTATGGACAGAATTACCCGGTTGATGGGAGGTAGCAGGTATCCAGTGGAATTAGTCGAGGCACACGCAAGCTGGCCTGGACACCAGAGTTATCAAAAATAATTGTGTCAATCTCATCTAAAAGTTTGGACGTGTCATACTTTTATTTGCTTAATCATGTCTTCAACTTAGGAATTTTAGAGGGATCAGATTTTAGAAGGAAACTTCAAAAGATGACGATATTATCTGTATCATTGATCAAAGCACTAACGACATGTGAAACGAATGATTAATTGTCATAACCTTTTCCATATCGACCTTATTTTTGTTTGAAGAGATTGCTATTTTCCTTTAGCCAGTGTATTGAGAATGCTCGCTCTTAATACTAATTGTTGCAATTATTTTTGGAGGTTTCCTAGTGTATTGAACAAAGGGATGCTGCTTTGTTATAGCTGCTTATCCTGGAAGTACTTCACTTTTGTTTGTAGGTACGCCTTGACATTGCCTCAGTACTTGGACTACTGGCATACTTCATAAACTACAAGTTTGAAAACATATTTTCACTGTATGATTTCTCAACTTTTTCATGATTTCGTCACAGTTTTTGATCCATGATGCAGTTGTCAAAATTATGCACAATGTCTAGTTGGGACATCGTCTTTCCTTTAATCCTAACCCTAACCGACTCGAAAAATTTTTAAAGAGAGAGAGAGAGAGAGAGTACTTTCTGGGCACTAGCGTTCATCCAACTCCTCTTTTCCTTTTTATGGGTTCTTAAAATAATTGAGCTTGGCAAATTTGTTATTCTGAGTTTTACTTATCTTGGTACATTAGATAAATCATATTCTAACATTCTTATTTGAAGCTTATCTTGTAGTGACTATTGTATGCTGTTGGTACCTCAGTCTGGTTTTGGATTGGAATAAGAATTACCGGTCACCGTGCACATAATTTTGACACTTTAAGATTCTCAAACTTGTGGTTCAAACCGAACTTGCATCATCCTCCACTAGCTAATCGTGGCTTCTCTAGTGTAATTTTTTTAGTTTCATATCAAAATCACTCTAAACACAACTATTCTGATTACTCTGTATGCTGCAATTGTACTAAGTAACTCGATTATCTGATTACAGATCCGCAATATTTTTAGATGTGATTGCAGTCAGTGCTCTTGTGATATATGTGAGCCGTGTGGTCTTGGGTTACAAGCAAACATGGGATAGATATCAAGTGAGTTCAGCACTTCCATTCTCCATTCCTTCTTATGAAGTACGAATTTTTTATGCCTACTCATTTCTTTTAGCTATATTTAGCTTCTGGTCAACAGGACACTTAATGAGAAAACAATGGCAAGTGGCTTTGGTTCTGTTTACTTTCTCCTGGATGCTTCTGAACAACAGCAGGTAGCAGAAGCCTCTAACGTTATATCGTTGTTGTCTATACAAGCGAAGGAAATTGGTTTGCTGAGGACGTATCTAGACACCTGATTCTTTCATTCTTCCCTTCTTGCAGTACAAAGAAGCCATATTAGCATATGCAGTCCTGCTGAAAGAAAACAGCCAGGTTTTCCTCTTCTTATAATCCTATTCTGCATTCTAAGGTTTTCTTTTCTGTATAACTACCAGGACAGTGCACTTATAGTGAATGTTAACAAGCATAAAATTTCTGTGCTTCATTTTTACTACTAACTCTTTTTTCTTCTTTCAGATTATTTTTACTTCCTACGCTAGATCAATATATAAAGAGTTAATACCTTAAAAACCCCTTAAACTATCCAACTTTTGTTAGTTTTCTACTTAAACTATCCGCTGTCCACCTCCTTGAATTATATTTCCCCAGTTATTAATAACTCCCCCATTGCTTATCTGGCAAAATGTGTAAAATAACTCGCATAGAGATGCGAGAAGGGTGAAAATAGCCATTAAAATGGCTCCACCTGACCGTGTGTAATGGTTAATTAAGCTTTTACCCTTTAACAAAATTATTATTTTTTCTTTATTTCCGTTATATTTTAGGTTTTCTTCTTTATTTTTTCACCTTTTTTCTTTATTTTTTAACTTTTCTTCTTCATTTTTTCACCTTTTTCTTCAGTTTTCTATATGGGTTTCCTCTGAAATAATTTATTCTCTTTCTAGTTTTAGTCTTCTTTAATTTCTTACCCATATTATTGAAAGAACACCCATTTAAAATTAAATCTTCTTATTAAACCCAACACCAGTACAGAATGAAGTTGAATATCTTAAACCTCGTCTATGTAATCTAGAATTGGAGAATATAGTTACCGGCCGATTGGTTTTTATTTGTGGAATATTATTTTGTGTAGCCTTGTTTGTGTAATATAAGATGATTTTTCCAAAAATGCAACACTATATGCCTTCATTTGTTTTTTTCTTTTTTTTTTTTTTTTGCTGCAAAGTGAATGTAAGCAAAGACTTATTCAATGGGAATCTAGCATAAAGTACAACCATACTAGTTTTGGTAAATAATTTCTTTTTATTGCCAGGAAAACAAATAATGTACAAAACAATTTAAAAAACACGTGTAGCTGTACATCCCCAGCTCTACAAACTACTGACTTTTATTTCTTCCTCACTATTCTTTATACATCATTTTGTACATTAAAACTAAGGGTACAACCATAATTAAAGCTAAAAATAACACATTGCATGAGATCATTATGGCCAAAATGTTTAGAATTAATCAATCATCCGAGAGTAATACACAACGAGTAAACTACATCTAAAATCTTGTACAAACTATAAGTTAATATAGTTATTGTTGAAAACATGATTAAGTATATAAATGTGTGTTCTCTCTAACAACTTAAGCTTTTAGATGACATGGTCAAAGGTCCTGGTGTTCGAGTCTCACCGCCACCCAATATAAAAAAAAAGTTTCACGCGCTTGACTCATAAAAAAGAATCAAGCTCACACGTGAGGGGGCGAGTTGAAAACATGATTAAGTATATAAAGGTGTGTTCTCTCTGACAGCTTAAACTTTTAGATGGGTTGGTCATACTTTTATATACTTAATCATGTTTTCAACACCCCCCCCCCCTCACGTACGGGCTTGATTAAGTAAGCAGACATCTCCACAAGTAGCCTCGGTTGCTCAGACTGATACTCATGTTGCTGGACCGCGGTATGAGGCAGATGATTGGCACAAGGCGTGAATCACAAGGCCTTTGCTACCTTAACTCGCTCAATCCCTCCACAACATGTCTAGTTACAGATCCTCTAGACCTAATTCACACACGTTTAGGATATCCGAGTTTATATAAGCTTCAGAAGATGGTACCTAGTTTGTCTAGTTTGTTTACATTAGATTGTGAGTCGTGTCTATTTGGGAAACATACCCGAGCCACCTTTCTGCGCAATGCTGAGAGTCGTTCAGAGTCTATTTTTTTTTTTAGTTCATTCTGATATATGGGGTCCTAGTAGAGTTAATTTAACCTTAGGATTTCGTTATTTTGTTAGTTTCTTTGATGATTACTCAAGATGTACTTGGATTTTTCTAATGCAAGATTGTTCTGAGTTGTTTTTTTTAAAAAAAAAAATTTCACGTGTTTGGATCGTAAAAAAGAATCAAGACCGCACGTGAGGGATCGTCTTGGAGACATAATTAAGTAAATAAAAGTGCGGTCTCGCTAACAGTTTAGGCTTTTAGATGAGATGGTTACACACTTCAACATGGTACCAAAGTAGACAAACGTCTTGGGTTCGAGTCTCACCGCCACCTAATATCAAAAAAAAAATTCACGTGCTTGGCTCATAAAAAAGAATCGAGCCCGACGTGAGGGAGCGTGTTGAAAACATGATTAAGTATATAAAGGTGTGTTCTCTCTGACAATTTAAGTTTTTAGATGAGATGGTCACACACTTCAACAGTTATACAGACGCGCCTCTAAAAATTCAACGAGGAGTTTAATATATTGGGTAATATAGCAAATAGAGGTCTGTGGACAACAGATAGTTTAAGTACGTAACAGATAAAAAAATAATATTTTAGGAGGGTTATAGGTTGAGCTAAATAGCCACGTATAGCGCACATGGCACATACTTAGGAGCGTGTACCATACGCACTGCTATCAATGCAACAAGGGGTTTTTTAATAGCTAGGGGAATATAGTTCAGGGAAGTTTTGGAGATACCGGATAGTTTAAGTAGGAAGCTGACAAAAGTCGAATAGTTTATGAGGATTTTAGGGTATTAACTCATATATAAACCAACCCACTCATGGCTAATAGCCTACACCACAAACAACAATAGCTGATTCTTTCTTCCTTTTTAAAATTTTTTCATTCTTCTCTTCCATCATTATATGCCCCAACAGGTACTTAGCGCTGCAGTTTCAAGCTTTTGCAGTCAAAGCCTCAATATCTAGGGGCATCACCCTTTTGATATTGTGAGAAAGCACGGGAAAAAGAGAATATATTATTGATATTCTTATTCAATACAAGAAGCCCTTATTTATAACTATATTTTACAAAGCATATACTACTCTACTACCGATGTGGGACAAGACTAATATATATATATATATATATATACTCTATTATATACATATCTACAAAACTAACACTCCCCCTCAAGCCGGTGCATATAAATCATATGTACCGAGCTTGTTACATATATAACCAATACGAGTACTAGTTAGGGACTTGGTGAAAATATCTGCAAGCTGATCATTCGACCTCACAAACTTTGTAGTAATCTCTCCTGAGAGTATCTTTTCTCTGATGAAGTGACAATCAATCTCAATGTGTTTAGTCCTCTCATGGAACACAGGATTTGATGCAATATGAAGGGCAGCTTGATTATCGCACA
>MCJB01052503.1:0-22437 GCA_002018475.1 Nicotiana obtusifolia | reverse complement strand
ATTTACTAATATCCTTAGCCCCACGGTGGGCGCCAAACTGTTTACGCTTAAAATCGGATAACAATTGAATTTGTCGTAGAGCTAAGAATCCGTAAATTAGTTTGATACCAAATAAAAGTATGTAGTAAGTAATCAGAGTACTATAAGAGAGATAGAGCAATCAAACCGTAAATATATAATAATTAATGAAGAATCGTATGTAATGGAACAGTATCTCAACAACCAGTAATAGAGAGCTTAATCTCGAGTTCTGAAGAACAGTAGAGATGATAAAAGTAAATTGCCTTGTGTGATGAGAAAAATAAGTTGTCCTTCAATGAAGGATCTCTGCCTTTTTTATAGGCAAGTGTTAAAGTCAGAGGTAAGTGTAAGAGTCATAATAAAAGCAGGGAACTAATTACAAGGAAAACCCCATTAATCATGGGATTTAATACCCTTAAATGATGGCATAACGGCCGTAATGGTTGAGATAATTAATTCTGGCGAAATGTCCGATGATTAGCAAGATGTTCGGGTTGGAGCCGGTTCACAATCACGAAGCGTCTCCTGGCCGACTATACCAGTTGTTTTATTTCGGTTTCTCCATTCTGCGCGACCGATTTGCTGTTCCCGGACTGGGGCAACCCGATCTCATATTGTACCCGAACCCGACTTCACTTAGGTGTATCCGACCCAATACAAAAATAAAGAATATCATGTGCTTATCCTGGCAACCAAAACAGTATCTTGCTATCCTTTGGTATCCTGCAAAGCCACATACTATTATTAGCACTGAGATCTGAAAATTCAGCCATCACTAGATGAGATATCAAGAAATTTTATTCAGCAGCTTATTCTGTTGCCTATATAAATGCTAAATGCTTCCAAGCAGCAACACCTAGATAGCGAGCTTAAATGTGCAAATGTCTAGAAGGACTTGCACTATTTGTTCTTCTGGTGAGCTAGGTATCCATCCATATATCATATATTCGATATTACCTGGAAAATCTAGCAATGGACCAAACACCAGTATCCACACAAAAACCTACATTACTGTTCTTTACTTAGGTCGATTAGTGGGAATACTCAATTTTTTTGCGAGGTTTTTTAAACTTTAGTACCTATCAAATTTTGTTACATGAATACATCTCTGATTTAGTATTTGTAACGCAAACATATAGCTATCCTTCAACATTTTTCAATCTTAGTATAGTAATAATTTTCATATTAAAGGGATTAATCGGCTTAGTTATATATAAGGGGACCTTGAACCAGATACTCATTGTGAAGCGACTACTTCTCAAAATTCAAAATTACCAAAGTCGTATAAAAATATTCACGGATAAGAACACATAAATGCATCAATCAAATATAGAAAGTTTACGCCCAAAAAAAACTAAAAGAAGGTGAATTTGAAATCCAAGCGAAGAAAAATAAACTTACATGATATTACCTGCATATGATAAAAATTGTTGTGCTGTCAAATAATTATACTGACTATGACCATTAGAAACATCAGTTAAAAATCTAGCTAACTTCAGAGAAACAAGGAAATAGAACACAATAGGAGATTTTCATCATAAGAATTAATAAACACAAGAGAAATTTCTTACACACCTTCTAACTCAATGAATGTGTTTTTATGTCATCAACTGTCTAATGCAATCACTTTCTAGTAGTCTTGGATATTACATTAAATCAAAACATCCATCTTCAAACTGGATGGCACAAACCTACCTAGCAATCATATAACAACATCACCATTTATAGGGGCTCAGTTATTTTTAGGACTTTACCATAGTTTTCCGGCAGACATGGATCAGTACCATTCCTCTCAGAGGACTTCTTCTTTACTGTCCTTAACAGAAACATTATGGTTAGAACTTAATTTTATATTTAGTTCAAATAGAATTGCATAAAACTAAGAAATATATTTTACAATTGAAATTTAGCAGCACATTCTAACTTATCGAATTATAGGAGGACATTGGTGCATCAATTTACTACAATAGTGACTTAGACTTACAGAAGTTCACTACAGATTTGATCTACAATTAACCAACATACTCTATGAAGTTTGGGTACTACAAAAGTATGAAGCTAAGTAAGAAAAATTACTTGCTTCTGAGCATCTACAAGCCAGATACTAGACTGTTAAATCGATTCTCTAGCACTTTTTCTTTTTTAATGCTAAAAGGATAAATGTCACTATTCAAAATTAACCCGTCGTGATGGCGCCTATCGTGGTACTAGGCAAGCCCAATATTCAAACATTTCCAACACTTTAAATCTTTGAAAGATATTGAAACAATTTAAATAAAGGAAAATCTCTTAAAACAGGATAAGAAATCATAACTCAATACATAAATTCTTTCCAAAATTGGGGTTTTACTAAGTATATGAGCATCTATGAAATGACAAAGTCTATTACACTGTCTAGAAGTAAAACTGAAAAATAAATAAATTGAAAGATAAGGGAAGAGAGTCAAGGTCTGCGAATGCCAAGCAGCTACGTCGATGATCTCCGAAGGTCTGGCCTCTGCAAACCAACATCCGCTGTAACTGGAAGCACCTGAATTTGCACACAAAGTAAAGGGTGTAGCGTGAGTACAACCAACTTAATAAGCAACAAATCTAACATTTGGACTGAAAATAGTGACAAGTTCAACTATTACGGTCCACTTTCAACATTTAACAGTACGGAAAGTTACAAAAAATATGACAATAATAACTAGATATTTATATTCTACAAGTAAAGGTACAAGTTAGACATGTTTCGACAGGAACTTAAACATGCTTTCAGATTTCACAACAAAACTTAACACATAACAGGGCAGATCCAGCTCACATGCAAATAAAACAGCAGATCCAGCCCAAATGCAAGAAAAAAGGGCAGATCCAGCCCAAATGTTATAACTGCTAGCATTGCGTCCACTGTGGGTATGCAGACTCCGGAGGGGTCGATCCAGCCCAAGCGCAAGTCAAATCTTGGCATGAATCAGTAACCGGCGTGCAGCACGATCCCATAAATACCACTCACAATAGGCCCTCAGTCAATAACTTCTCCAGTCTCTCGGGCTCACCAGAATCATGATATGCCCACAAATGATGATATGATATAACAAGTAAAGACAGTAGAGACTGAGCCATAATATGCAAGCGATAACTGTGGCCGAGTATAAATTGACAGATTAGGCAACTAGTTCAATAGCAAAGTACGGCCACTATGGTTCCCAATAGTACCAGCATACAGCCTAAACATGATTTTTAGCATGAATTACAGCTCAAGTGCTCTAACACATAGAGTACAGTAAGATGTTCAGTTAAGATAGCTACACAATTCCATGAAATCGACTAAATCACAATTCACACGGTGCACGCCTACATGCCTGTCACCTAGAACATGCGTCACCATACACCATTCACATAATCACGAAGTTCGGAGCTTCATACCCTCAGAGCCAAGCATAGAAGTGTTACTTACCTCAAACTGTGCGAAACTCTACTCCAACAAGCCCTTGCATCGCGAAATGGCCTCCAAATGCCTCGAATCAAGCCACAAATAGTTTGATACAATCAATACGAGCTAAAGGAATCAATTCCATATGAAATTACTAAGTTCTTAATCAAAAGTCAAAAAGTCTTTACCCAAAAGTCTGCCCCCGGGCCCACGTCTCGGAATCGGATAAAAGTCACAAAATCCGAACACCCTCTCAACCACGGGTTCACCCATAAAAAATTACTCAAATCCGATACCTAAATCTCGATCAAATCCTCAAAATTCAACCTAAGAACTTTCCTCCATTTTTCTCCAATTTTCCACCACAAATCACTAATTAAATGATGAAATTAAAGACATAATCATGAAATTTAACAAAAACTAAGTAAGAATCACTTACCTCAATCACCCACTTGAAAATCTTTCCAAGAATCGCCTCCCACCGAGCTCCCAAAATCAAATTTTTGTTGTGAACTCAAACCCTCATTTTTTGAAATATTTAAGTCTGCCTAGGTGACCCTTCTTCGCGAACGCGACCCTTTTTTCGCGTTCGCGTAGCACAAATCAATCTGCCAGCCAAAAGTCTTCTATGCGAACGCGAGTACCACTCACGAACATGATGCATTACTGACCCCAAGCTTCACAAACGCGATCACCCTTCCGCGAACACGTAGACCAAATGCGTTTGGTCCCAATTTGCTCCCCTCTTCTTCGCGAACATGACCCCCTTCTCGCGTTCACGACGCACCATCTACCTAGACCTTCGCGAACGTGAAGAAAGAAACCAGACACCAGAATTCTGCATCTTCAGCCATCTTCCAAGTCCAAATTCCAATTCATTAACCATCCGAAATTCACCCGAGGCCCTCGGGACCTCAACCAATCCTACCAATAAGTCCTAAAACATCATACGAACTTAGTCGAGCCTTCAAATCACATTAAACAATGCTAAAATCACGAATCGTACATCGATTCAAGCCTAATGAACTTTTGAACTTCTAACTTCTACCGTCGATGCCGAAACCTATCAAATCACGTCCGATTGACCTCAAATTTTGTACACAAGTCACAATTGACACCACAGACCTAATCCAACTCCCGGAACCTCAATCCAAGCCCAATAACCAAAAAGTCAACTCTCGGTCAAACTTCTAAATTTTCAACTTTCGCCATTTCAAGCCTAATTCAACTACGGACCTCCAAATCAAAATCCGAACACGCGCCTAAGTCCAAAATCACCCAACTAAGCCAACGAAACCATCAAAAATTTATTCCGGAGTTGTCTACACATAAGTCAACATCCGATCAACCTTTTCAACTTAAGCTTTCAACCTTGAGACTAAGTATCTCAATTCATTTTGAAACCTCTCCGGACCCGAACCAACTATCCCGGAAAGCCACATAACAAAAATTAAGCAAGAAATGAACAGTAAATGGGGGAAGGGGGCTGCAACTCTCAAAATGAACGGTCGGGTTGATACATCCTTCCCCTCTTAAACAAATGTTCGTCCTCAAACAGGTCTAAAAACGTACCTGGAGTCTCAAATAGGCGTGTATATTTGCTCCACATCTCCCGCTCAGTCTCCCAAGTAGCCTCCTCAACTAGCTGATCTCTCCACTAAACCTTCATCCAAGCTATGTCTTTTGACCTCAACTTTCGAACCTGCCAATCCAAAATGGCCACCGGCTCCATATCATAAGTCAAATCCTCATCCAACTGAACCGTGTTGAACTCCAAACATGAGACGGATTGTCGACATACTTCCAGAGCATAGAAACATGGAACACTGGATGCACTCGACAAACTAGGTGGCAAGGCAAGCTTGTAAGCCACCTCTCCAATCCTCTAAAAAACCTCAAACGGCCCAATATACCGAGGGCTCAACTTGCCCTTCTTCCCAAGCCTCATAACACCATTTATGGGTGAAACTTTGAGCAGCACCTTTTCCCCAACCATGTGAGCAACATCACGAACCTTCCGATCGGTGTAACTATTCTCTCTAGATTGCACCTTGCGAAGCCGATCCTGTTCAATTTAACCATGTCTAAAGCATCCTGAACCAAGTCAGTACCCAATAGCCTAGCCTCACCCGGCTGAAACTAACCCACCAAAGATCGACATCGTCTCCCATACAAAGCCTCATACGGAGCCATCTAGATGCTCGACCGGTAGTTGTTGTTGTAGCAAACTTTGCGAGCGGCAAAAAATGATCCCAAGAACCCCCAAAATCAATGACACAAGCGTGTAGCATATTCTCCAATATCTTAATAGTACACTCGGACTGTCTGTCAAAATCAATGACACAAGCGTGTAGCATATTCTCCAATATCTTAATAGTACACTCGGACTGTCTGTCCGTCTGAGGGTGGAATGCGGTACTCAACTCAACCTGGGTGGCCAACTCTCGCTGCACGGCTCTCCAAAACTGCGATGTAAGTTGCGTGCCCTGATCTAAAATGATAGACACTGGCACACCGTGAAGGCGAACAATCTCGTGGATGTAAATCTCAGCCAACCGCTCCGACAAATAAGTAGTCCTACCTGGAATGAAGTGCGCGAACTTGGTCAACCGATCCACAATCACCTATATAGCATCAAACTTTCTCGAAGTCTGTGGGAGTCCAACAACAAAATCCACGATGATACGCTCCCGTTTCCACTCTGAAATCTCGAGCCTCTGAAGCAATCTGCCCGGTCTTTAATGCTCATAATTCACCTGCCAATAGTTAAGGCACCGAGCTACAAACCCCACTATATCCTTCTTCATTCTCCTCCACCAATAATGCTGCCTCGAGTCCTAGTACATCTTTGCGGCACCCGAAAGAATGGAATAACACGAACTATGGACCTCCTCGAGAATCAACTCACGTAGCCCATCTACATTAAACACACAAATCCGACCCTGCATCCTGAATACCCCATCATCCCCAACAGTAACATCCTTGGTATCACCGTGCTGAACTGTGTCCTTAAGGACAAGCAAATTAGGATCATCATACTAGCGCTCTCTGTTGCGATCATATAAAGAAGACCGAGAAACCACACAAGCTAGAACTCGGCTGGGCTCCGAAACATCTAATCTCACGAACTGGTTGGTCAATGTTTGAACATCAACTGCAAGCGGTCTCTCACCAACAGGAATGAATGCAAGGCTATACATACTCACCACCTTTCTACTCGAGGCATCGGTCATCACATTTGCTGTCATGACCCAATTCCTAATATGGGTTGTGATGGCGCCCAACGTTACCGCTAGGTAAGCCAGCAGTGAGAAACCCTGTTATTTCTTTTTTAATGAGTTTTCAAGTAATTAAATTCCATTAATTAAAAGGTTAAGAAATAGCAAATTTGTAAATAAATAGACGAAAGCAGCTAAGTGCAATCATTACAATAAAATCACCTAAAACCATATGTCTGCTAGTGTATATGCCAAGACCTAGCGTCACAAGTGTATGATCACTAATAGATTATACAAAACTCTAGCTGCTGTCTGAAATGTAAATAGACAAATAAATGTAAAGAAGAGACTCTAGGTGCTACGGAACGGCTCGGAAGCAACTCACCACTAAACCTCGGGATATCTGGGATGCGCGCCGGTAGGATCGCCAGATGTACCTGCCTCAGATCCTGCACAATTAGTGCAGAAGTGTAGTGTGAGTACATAAACAACATGTACCTAGTAAGTATCTAGTCTAACCCCGAAGAAGTAGTGACGAGGGGTCGACTTCGACGCTTGCTATGGGCTAACAATATGAACACAGGAATTCTATATAAGCAGGAGTTATGTAAATGATAATAATAACTCATTAACAAGCAGGAACAAATAATTCTTTCACAAATTAATAGTTTCCAAATAAATTCCCGTCATTAATAAGTGTAACCCCATAAGCCACAAAATAATATCAAGTATGATAGGGCTCCGAGTATTATTAAGAACGATTTATGCCGAGGTCATACGGCCCGATCCAGAATAACGTGTACACTCGTACACTGCCGAGGGACGTACAGCACGATCCATAGATGCATCTATCTACTGCTGAGGCGTTCGGCCCGCTCCACAAGAAGAGAGGATACTTTATAAGCATTTGACTTAAACATTATAACAAGGCTAATACACAATGTAATAAAGTCTCAACTCGGTGCCAAACAATCCAAAACTAGTCAAATATTATATAAATTAATGAATACATATTCAAAAGTTCATATTCTAACTATTATAGTGATTACCAGCCCCCAACTGAAGGACTCCTAAAATTCATCCCCGGGCCCACGTGCCCGGATTCCAAAATTTTTTTAAGAAAATTGTTAACCATAACCTCACGAACTCAAATATATAATTTTTACTCCATTCCATAATCATTTTCGTGGTTAAATCCCATTTTTATCAAAACCTAGATTAGTCATCAAAACCCATAATTTTTTCACAAATTTACCTGTTAAAATCTACTCATAATCTACGTATTTAACTCACATTAGATAGAAATTACATATCTCCAAATAGCTAGTGAAGACCCCTCTCTAAAAGCTCCAAAAATCGCCGGAAGAATGCAATAAATGAACTCGAAATAGCGGAGTCACGACTTAAATGAAGGTTATGTTCAGCAAAACTTTCGCATCGGTGGTCCCTAAGCCTCACCTGCAGTAGAGCTTCTGTGGAACTAGGTCCTCTTCAGCGGAATTCCTTAGGCCCAGTGCTGGCCGCTTCTGCTGACGGGATCCCGCTTCTGAGGTCCCGCTTCTGCGGACGCGAAGCGCACCAGCGGTCTTCCGCACCAGCGGCTCTTCATCGTAGAAGCGAGGCCGCTTCTACACACACCTCTTCGTTTCTGCGAACCACTGGCCAAATGTTCCAAGGCCGCTTCTACTTCCAAATGCACGCATCTACGGGCTCGCACCTGCGGCCAAAAGCTTGTAGGTGCGGGCACACCAGATCTGGTGCACCAGCAGCCTTTTGAGTAAAAGTTCAATCTGTGCATAGTCCGGATGGCCCCTGAGGCTTCGCCCAAACCTACCAACAAGTCCGTAAACATGAGACGGACTTGCCCGAACCCTTGAAATGCAAAAAACAACACAAAAACTAAGAATCACACCCTAAACCAAATCACTTCAACTTATGAACTTAAAGTTCTACCAACTTGCTCCGAACAGGCCGAATCATACCTAAACTACTCATAATGCCACCAAATTTTGCGTGCAAGTCAGAAATCACCATACGGAACTATTCCTAGGCTCGAAATCCCAAATGGACCTCGATAACACCAAAACCTACTCCAAACCAACTTTAAAGCACTTTAAAACCTTCAGAGCGCCGAAATACTCCCGGATCATCCAAAACCCGATCCGAACATACTCCCAAGTCCAAAATCATCGTATGAACCTATTTGAACCGTCAAATCCTGATTCCAATGTCGTTTACTCAAAACGCTGACTCAAGTCAAATTTAATCCTTTTTAGCCAACCTTAAGGAACCAAGTGTTCCGATTTCAACCCGAACTCTTCCAAATTCCGAGCTAACCATTCCCGCAAGTCATAAAACAGTAAAAGCACATATGGGGAGTCTTATTTAGGGGAACGGGAATCTAGAAAGTAAAACAACCGATCGATTCGTTACATTCTCCACCTCTTAAACAAATATTCGTCCTCGAATGGGTCTAGAATCATACCTGGAGTGCTGAATAGGTGTGGATATCTGCTCCGCATGTCCTCCTCGGCCTCCCAAGTCGCCTCCTCGACTGGTTGGCTCCTCCACTGAACTTTTATCGCAGAAATCTTCTTGAACCTCAACTGGCAAACCTGCCTGTCAACAATGGCAACTGGCTAAATGAACCGTGCTGAAGTCTAACACATGCGACATGTCGGAATGATACCTCTGGAGCATTTGGAAAACCAGATGAACTCGCGATAGACTGGGAGGCAAAGAAGCTCATAAGAAACCTCCCCAACTCATCTCAACACCTCAAACGGGCCTATAAACCTTGGGCTCAACTTGCCCTTCTTTCCGAACCTCATGATTCCTTTCATTGACAAGACTTTCAAGAGAACCTTCTCGCCCACCATAAACGATAAATCACGTGCCTTCTGATCCGCGTAACTCTTCTCTATCTGTATTGTGCTGTGCGAAGCCGCTCCTAAATCAACTTTACCTTTTCCAAGGCATTCTTCACCAAATCAGTACCATATAACTTAGCCTCGCCGGGCTCAAACCATCTAATGGGAGAACGACATCGCCGTCCATATAAAGCCTCGAATGGAGCCATCTCAATGCTGGACTGATAACTGTTATTGTAAGCAAACTCGGCCAAAGGCAAGAATCGATCACACTGCCTTCCGAAGTCAATCACACATGCTCTGAGCATATCCTCCAAGATCTGAACTGTCCACTCCGGCAGCCCGTAGGTTTGCGGATGAAAGGTTGTGTTGAGCTCTATCCAGATACCCAACTCAGTCTATACTGCCCTCTAGAAATATGAAGTAAAGTGAGGGCCTCTGTATGATATGATAGATACAGGCACACCATGCAATCAAATAATCTCCTGAATATAAATCTAGGCCAACTTTTCTGAAGAATACGTAGTCACAGCCGGAATGAAGTGTGCCGACTTAGTCAACCTGTCGACGATGACCCAAACCGCATCAAACTTCCGCAAGGTCTGCGACAACCCAACTACGAAGTCCATAGTAATACGCTCCCATTTCCACTCATGTATAGTCATCTGCTGAAGTAGACCACCTGGCCTCTGATGCTCATGCTTAACTTGCTGGCAATTAAGGCACCTCGTTACAAACTCAACTATGTCCTTCTTCATCCGCAACCACCAATAATGATGCCTCAGGTCGCGATACATCTTCGTAGCACCTGGATGAATAGAATACCGATAAGTGTGTACCTCTTCTAGGATCTTCTCCCTCAAGCCATCAACATTAGGAACACATATGCGACCTTGGAGTCGTAGAACACCATCCTCATCGAGAGTAACCTCCTTGGCACCACCCTGTAGTACCGTCTCTTTAAGAAGCAACAAGTGAGGATCATCAAACTGGCGAGCCTTGATCTGCTCGAATAGTGAAGACTAAGTGACGACGCATGCAAGAACTTGGCTGGGCTCTGAAATGTCCAACCTCACAAGTCTGTTAGCCAGGACTGAATGTCCAAAGCTAGTGGCCTCTCCTCGGCTGAAATGAATGTCAAACTACTTATACTCTCCGCTTTTCTGCTCAAGGCATCCGCTACTACATTAGTCTTGCCCGGATGATAAAGGATGGTAATATCATTCTTTTAGTAACTCAAACCACCTGTGCTGCCTCAAATTGAGATCCCTATGCTTGAACAAATGCTGCAAGCTGCGATAATCGATGTAAACCTCACAAGACACCCCATAAAGATAATGCCACCAGATCTTAAGAGCATGAACAATTGCAATTAGCTGACATGAAGCATATGCAGTAACATATGCAATAACTTGCTCCCCTGCATCAATACACAACCCAAACCAACACGCGAAGCGTCGCAATACACAGTGTACATCCCTGAACCGAAAGGCAGCACTAACACTCGTGTTGAAGTCGATGCGGTCTTGAAACATTTGTGTTGTTTCCCAATCACCCACTTAAATATCTCTCCAAGAATCGCCTCCCACCGAGCTCCCAAAATCAAATTTGTGTTGTGAACTCAAACCCTCATTTTTTGAAACATTTAAGTCTGCCCAAATGACCCTTCTTCGCGAACGTGACCTCTTCTCGCGTTCGCGTAGAACAAATCAATCTGCCGGCCAAAAGTCTTTTACGCGAACGGAGGTACCACTCACGAACGTGATGCATTACTTACCCCAAGCTTCATGAACGCGATCACCCTTCCGCGAATGCGTAGACCAAATGCGTGGGGTCCCAGTCTGCTCCCCTCTTCTTCGCGAACACGACCCCCTTCTCGTGTTCGCGATGCACCATCTACCTAGGCCTTCGCGAACGCGAAGAACAAATCTTCACCTGCCTCCAAATACCCTTCGCGAACGCAAAGAAGGAAACCACACACCAAAAATCTACAGCTTCAGCCATCTTCCAAGTCCAAATCCGTTAACCATCCGAAATCCACCCGAGGCCCCCAAGACCTCAACTAATCCTACCAGTAAGTCCTAAAATATCATATGAACTTAGTCGAGCCTTCAAATCACATCAAACAACGCTAAAACCACGAATCATGCATCGATTTAAGCCTAATGAAATTTTGAACTCCTAACTTCTACATTCAATGCTGAAACTTATAATCACATCCGATTAACCTCAAATTTTGCACACAAGTCACAATTGACACAACGGACCTAACCCAACTCCCGAAACCCCAATCCAAACCCGGTAACCACAAAGTCAACTCTCGGTCGAACTTTCAAATTTTCAACTTTCGTCATTTCAAGCCTAATTCAACTAGGAACTCCAAATCAAAATCCGGACACGCGCCTAAGTCCAAAATCACCCAACAGGGCTCACGGAACCATCAAATCTCCATTCAAAAGTTGTCTACACATAAGTCAACATCCAATCAATCTTTTCAGCTTAATCTTTCAACCTTGAGACTATGTGTCTCAAAAATTAAGCAGGAAATGAACAATATATGGGAGAACGAGAGTACAACTCTCAAAACGATCGACCGGATCGTCACAATCAATCTTTTTTTTCTTTCGTATAGCAAGCTGTTAACAGCTTGTTTCTCTAGTCAATTACAACCTTCAACTAAAGGTAATAAATAACCAAAAGAAAAAATGGATATTGTAGCACCAAAATATAAATTCAATAGACTTTTTCTGAGGACAACTTGCAAATAAATTCATGTGTGAGAAGCATATGTACCAATTTCTACTCTAAGATTCAAGCACTCAAGAAAAAATCTGTTTACGTAATATGGGACAATCCTCTAGCTAACCAAGATACATGTCTGCAAGACTGAATTGACCTTTTTCCCTTTTTCCTTTTCATTGTAATCTTTAATTAACATACTAAGATGTCACCTGAAAGGTAAAGCAGTATCCTAATTACACCCGTTCTATAAGAGAAGATGCATAAATGCCCATTCGGATGCATAATTACAAACAAATTCTTTTTTAACCAAATGAGAAGTTATCAGATAGAAAGTAAAACAATCAAGCCTGAAAATCATAATTAGCAGGTAAAGATAGAAGTAAAGACTGAAAAACCCTACATTCAAATAGAACCTTCGAGTCCATATACCCAAACAAATAGTTTTAGTTAGAGGAGGTGAATTCAACATCTTTAAGATAAACCACTCAAATACTCTTTGATTAAACCTAGTGAAAGATTCAGTGTCGATTAGTTTTTTTTTTCTTCTTTCGATAGAGTAAATGAGCATCGATTAGGATACAAATGCTTGACAAATCCATGAATATATTGCATCTATTTCTAGTCTCTTAACTTGTTATGTCAAAATACAAATCTCATAATACTCGTTCCATGAGAGTTATTTGATACGTGTTCTATAGTTTCCCCCTTTCCCTGCTTTTTCTTTCTTAATACGGACCTATCATTAAAAGTATAATTATCATCTACATGTATATTACTAACTATGACATGTTTAAATGCATATCATGTTATAGAGGACACAATACAAGGCGTGTATTTATTTTCAAATAGTCCAAGCAAATACAATTAATAGTGAATTAAAATGTGCTCTCATACATCATGGGAGTACATTATAAAATATGACGACTTACATGAGCAGTTTAGTTTCTTTGTTTAGCACTTAGCAGTAACATCAGAAAAGCTTCATTCCATATCAACATCAGGTTTTTAAGAAATCAAATTTGGATGCACATGCTAATGTTTGCACTAGTGCTGTAGATTTTCCCTTCATTTCACACTTTTTCCTCTCTGGAAGTCTGCAAAATCTAATTTTTAACATCTCAATGATAACCCCATTAATATTTTTCGTAAACCCATTAAGCATAACCTGTAAACAAAATTAAGAAAATCGATACAACTCAACCAATTGTGCATCAAAAGAAATAGAAGCTAAATTGATATGAAGTTAGTAAAAAATTAGGTTCAAGAAATGAAAACAGCGAAAAATAAAATTGTAAAAGGGCAAAGCACAAAGGGAGGGAGAGAGACTACCAGCTACTTGATAAGCTATAAATTAGCAGAAAATGATCTTCTCTCTGGCTAGAGAAGAGTGTCAATATCTCAACAAACCAAGACAATAACCATGAGAGAAAAGGAGAAAAAAAAAAAATTGAAGTTGCAGGCTTTAGGGGAAGTGGACGGGCACAATTCTAATAAGAGGACACGTGAGTAGACATTTAAGTAGTTTATGGGTAAAATATCGAACTTCATACCCCGCAAGTAGCTGATATGAGATGTCTGTAATGCCCTTGATTTGAAATCGCACACAATTCGAAACCCAGCCTTTTCTGTAATATACTAAGCAGTGATGGCCCGTGCTTTATGAATGTTGAACCCTATATCTGACAAAACAATTAATTTAAAAAACATAGAAGTGAGGAATAAATTAATACTTCTCATATAACGAAAAATCAAATAAAGTTGTTACTAAGAAAATGCAATAAACAATTTGAGAGAATACATGAGTTTCTGAACTTCAATTACTCTTTGAGGTTACACCGGACGAACATAACTATAAAACAGAAGCTGATATTGCTGGCACTCTTCTCGATGCATAATTTAAGAGGAGTTACATTATTCAAATGAAGTACAAAAGAAGGCATTGTTCAAAATGTGTTCACATCCTTCAACTAAACCGAGAAGACAAAGGAAAAATGATCAAAATATTATGACATTAAAGAAATGATTAATTATTTGAAGTATAGAAGGCAAGCATCCTAACTTTTCATTCCTAACAAAATCTCCTCAAGAAAAATAGTTTGGCCTATCAGTTGTTTTCAAAAGCTCCAGTGAATTTCAAATCACAAAGAGATAACAGAATTGCTCCATGTACTTCTTACTCCTGCAAACATTCATGTGTAATAATAACTACATAGATATCTACTCTGACGTCAACTGATTTGGGCATATAAATAATTTACAACTTCCCGGGGGAATAATCCAATTAGAAATTTTTTTGGTTGAAAAAAGAGAAGTAGCTAGATCTTCTGACTTACGACATGAAGCACTTCACAAATTCAACAGCAATAAAAATCATAATTAATTTAGCAAACCCTCAATAAAGTGTCCCTCTAAATCAATATCTTCTTGAGTTCTGTATTGGGTCGGATACATTTGTATGAAATCGGGTCAATTACATCCAAGTGCAAGCGGGTCAAATATAACCTAGGGAAGTCAGAACGGAGATAGCATGCGGCCGAACTTTTCCGGTCCGAGATCAAGAGGTCGGGTACGACAGTTGGGGCAGCCGGGACAAGACAAACCGATATAACTGATCGAGGAATACTAAGAGATTAAGGACCGGCCTCGAACCGCAAATCTCGCCACTCACCGGATATTTCACCAGGAGTAATTATCTCAATCATCATAGTCGTTATGCCACGATTTAAGGAGATTCTATCCCGTGTTTTGGGGGATTTATCTTGTAATTAGTTATTTACCACATTTAGAACTCTTATTTTGGCCTATAAGAGGCATATTTCGTTAACCATTGGAGGCATCAGATTCTCTCAACTTAAATTATTATTTCTCTAGTTGTTTGATACAACATTCACTGTCCATACGAAGATTCTGTCATTTTCATTATCTTTCTTCTTATCATAATATCTCAATTGCTTTCACCATATTGCTATTTAGTATCAAATTAGTTTACGGATCCTTAGCACTACGAACAAATTCAATAGTTATCCGGTTTTAAGGGTAAATAGTTTGGCGCCCACTGTGGGGCCAAGGATATTAGTGAACTTTTGATACATTCCTTTTCAAACACAACTTTACACTTGCTCTTTGCAGAAATTTCTATCTTTCAGGTCATAGATTAAGCATGGCACATTCACTTCCAACCAACAACGAAATCAACAACCAAGTTGAAAACAATGCTATACCCGAGCATGAAGCTCCAGTTGATGTCAATTCCCAAATGGCATTTGACGCCGATCAGACACCAGGTGAAAACCGTTCGTCACACAGTGTCCAAGGTGAAAACCGCTCGGGAATTTAGCAGAGCGGGGAAGACGCAATCAGCCTCAAGATGATATTCGACATGCTGCAGGCCCAGCAAGCAGCAATAGCACAACTCAGAGCCTCACTCAGGACCCGGTTAGAACAGAAAATATTCCCCCACAGGCGACGCCCGTACAACTTGAACCGGTCTCTACACAACCGAATGAGGGTAGTACAGAAGCCAACTCCGGAATTCTTAAGATGCTGGAAGAATTAACCAAACGGGTCGAGACGGGGGAGAAAAAAATTGAAGCCAACAACAAAAAGGTCGAGACCTATAACTCGAGAGTGGATTAGATACCGGGAGCGCCCCCAGTTTTTAAAGGCTTAGACGTCAAAAAGTTCGTGCAGAAGCCATTCCCGTCCAGTGCCGCTCCGAAGCCGATCCTGAAGAAATTCCGGATGCCCGAAATTCCAAAATACAGCGGGACCTCGGACCCTAATGAGCACGTGACAGCTTACACTTGTGCAATAAAGGGGAATGATCTCGAAGATGACGAGATCGAGTCTGTTCTCCTGAAGAAATTTGGGGAAACTCTATCCAAAGGAGCGATGACGTGGTATCACAATTTGCCACCGAACTCCATTGACTCCTTCGCTATGTTAGCTGATACGTTCGTAAAGGCCCATGCAGGGGCCATCAAGGTCGAGACAAGAAAGTCTGATTTATTCAAAGTCAGACAGCATGACAACGAAACACTTAGGGAATTCGTATTCCGGTTCCAGATGGAGCGGATGGATCTACCTCCGGTTACGAACGATTGGGCGGTGCAAGCTTTCACTCAGGGGCTGAATACCGGCAGCTCTGCAGCATCGAGACAGCTCAAACAAAGCTTGATCGAATATCCGGCTGTCACCTGGGCGGATATTCATAACCGATACCAGTCCAAAATCAGGATAGAAGACGACCAGGTTGGAGTTGCTTCGGGTTCTTCTTACACAATCAAAACTTTTGATCGATCTCGAAGGGATAATATTCGTGAACCGAGAACGAACAGGGATAGGCACCGACCGTACCCGGAAGACCGACGAGCTATATCGAGGGGACCCAAAGTCCCGAGACAAGAAAATAAATATGAAGTAAATCAAAGAAATAGAAGGCCGTTGCCAAAAGGCAACTTCGAGAAACTCAGAGATCGACAGGAAGCGCCCCGGTTGTCCGAGTATAACTTCAATGTCGATTCAGCGACTCTGGTATCAGCGATCGGCCGCATCAAAGATACCAGGTGGCCTAGACCTTTGCAAACAGATCCCTCCAAAAGGGATCCGAACCTTGTGTGTAAATATCATGGCACTCACGGCCATAGGACTGAAGATTGCAGACAGCTGAGAGAGGAGGTAGCCCGGCTACTCGACAATGGGCACCTTCGGGAATTTCAGCGACCGAGCAAAGAACCATTACGAAAATAGGGATAGACCTACCGACCAGAAGGAGCCGAAACACACCATCAACATGATAATTGGAGGAACGGATGCACCTCTAGTACCGGTACTAAAACGTACTAAAATTTCGATCACTCGAGAGAAAAGATCTAGGGATTATGCGCCCGAGGGGGCTCTTTACTTCAGTGATAGGGAAATTGATGGCCTCTCGCAGCCTCATAATGATGCATTGGTAATTTCGATGTTAGTGCATGATACCAGAATAAAACGCGTTCTGGTCGATCCCGGAAGCTCAGCCAATATAATCCGGTCTTGGGTCGTCGAACAGCTGGGATTGACCGATCAGATCATCTCGGAGGTCCGAATACTCAACGGGTTTAATATGGCTTCAGAAACAACAAAAGGGGAGATAACTTTGATGATAAACATTGCCGGAATGACCAAAGCAACAAAGTTTTGTGTAATCGAAGGCGACATGAGGTACAACGCCCTGCTTGGCAGACCATGGATACATGACATCAGGGCAGTGCCATCTACCTTACACCAGATGTTGAAATTCCCATCGGACGAAGGAATCATGACCGTTTATGGTGAGCAACATGCAGCAAGGGAAATGTTCGCGATAGAGGAAACAATGTCGAAGTTTGCTGACCCCAAACAAGAGACTAAATAGCAACCACAATGGCCGCCTTCGACAGAGGATGGCGGACGAGATCAATTCGATGATGATAGTTTTGGGATCCCCCGGTCTTTTGTAATCCCCGACGAGGCCGATGCCACCAAATCGACGGTCGAGGAGTTGGAACAAATTCCAATCCGACCGAATGCGCCCGACAGAAAGGTATACCTGGGCTCGGGCTTGAACTCCGAGCTCAGGAGCAAATTACTTTCTTTTCTTTCAACTAACGAAAACTCTTTCGCCTGGTCCCATTTAGATATGACAGGCATACCACCGGAGATTGCGACACATACGCTGAGTGTCGACCCAAAGTTTCGACCGGTCAAGCAGAAAAGGAGGCCTCAATCTGAAGCCAAACAAACCTTCATTCAGGAGGAGGTAAATAAACTTCTTAATATAGGGTCCATTCGGGAAGTAAAATATCCCGAATGATTAGCTAACGTAGTGGTAGTACCAAAAAAGGGAAACAAGCTTAGAATGTGTATAGACTATAAGGATTTAAATAGAGCCTGCCCTAAAGACTCTTTCCCACTGCCCAACATCGATCGAATGATCGATGGCACGGCCGGCCACGAGACGCTAAGCTTTCTCGACGCCTATTCTGGGTACAACCAGATTCGAATGGACAAGGACGATCAGGAAAAAACGTCCTTCATCACCAAATATGGCACTTATTGCTATAATGTGATGCCATTCGGGCTTAAGAACGCCGGAGCTACTTATCAGCGCCTGGTAAATAAAATGTTCGAAAGCCAACTAGGGAAAACCATGGAGGTTTATATTGACGATATGTTGGTTAAGTCCCTGCGAGCAGAGGACCATCTTGGTCATTTACAGGAAACCTTCAACATTTTGAAGAAATACANATTTATCCTTTTTGTAACTGACTATTTCTCTAAGTGGGTAGAAGCGCAGGATTATGAGAAAGTTAGAGAGAAAGAAGTGATAGATTTCATTTGGGATCATGTCATTTGCCGATTCGGGATGCCCTCCGAGATCGTATGCGACAACGAAAAATAATTCATCAGCAGCAAAATAACCAAGTTCTTCGAAGATAACAAAATCAAAAGGATATTATCTACTCCTTACCATCCCAGCGGCAATGGTCAGGCGGAATCGACCAACAAAATCATACTTCAAAATCTGAAGAAAAGACTAGTCGACGCCAAAGGAAGATGGAGAGAAATGCTGCCCGAAATCTTGTGGGCATACCGGACAACTGAAAGAACTAGTACCGGAGCCACGCCTTTCTCTTTAGTCTATGGAGCTGAAGCCTTGATTCCAGTCGAAGTAGGCGAACCAAGTGTCCGTTTTCAATATGCAAACGAGAATTCCAACCAAGAAGCTATGAACACTAGCTTAGAGCTCTTGGATGAGAGAAGGGAGGCTGCCTTAATACGAATGGCATCCTAAAAGCAGAGGATCGAAAGGTACTACAACCGAAGAGCCCGACTTCGACACTTCAACGCAGGGGCTTGGTACTCAGAAGGGTCACCCTCAATACTCGAGACCCTAGCGAGGGAAAACTGGGACCGAACTGGGAAGGTTCTTACACTGTGCTGAAGGTGACCGGGAAAGGATCCTACAAGTTGGGAACCTTAGATGGTAAGGAGCTGCCGAGCAACTGGAACGTGAGCCATTTGAAGAAATACTACTACTGAGGTAACTTCTCTTTTTTCTTGCTACCTTTACATTTCCTTAATACTAATCTATGCAGGACAAATCAACTTCGGGCAAAAGATCACCAAACGAGAAGGCTGAAAGCATGCGCTGCACTCTTTTTCCCTTCGACCGTTTTTGTCCCAATCTGGGTTTTTCGGCAAGGTTTTTAATGAGGCAGCACATATGTCGTGCTACTATGTTCAATCTAAGAAACTTTCATTTTGCCCAAAATCGATCTCGAGGGGTCATGATGAAGATCACTAGGAATCAATGTAAGGGTCAAACGGCCGAAGGAGCCGTACCCTAGAAGAACGATCTAACTCGCCCTCGATCGACAAAATGTACTATTGTTCAAGTAATAGCAAAGTCTATTCGATGCCTACATTGCTTTGTCAAACCTAAGGGTTTTTGTTTTCCTGTCATTATTTTGCAAACAATCGACGCACATTAAAACCAAAGGAGGTAAGACCTAATAAGGCAAATTCCGGAACCGGTTAAGCAGGCTAAGGCCCTTCCGAGGCTAGCAAAGCTTTAAGGAAATTAAGACCGATGTGGTCAAATCTAATTACGGCTAAGGCCAAACTGGATAAAAATTCCTACTTGATCGAATCAAGTTACGGCTAAGGCCGAACCAAGTGAAAATGAAAATTCTTGCTCGGTCGAACCGATTTACGGCTAAGGACGGATGATAAAAAAATCCGTACCTGATCAAACCAATTCACGGTTAAGGCCGAATCAATTCAAAATTTCACGTTCGACCTAAGTTCGAGTGAAAAAACCAGACTCGGGTCTGAAGTTAAGACCGAATCTATCTGATAAGGGTCAAAAATTCTTGCTAAGGCATAACCTCGAGCCCTACGAATTTAAGGGTTGAAAATAAAATAATCAATGGCTTAAACAAAGGCCAAGGCCGATTATCGCTTTAAACAAAGCAATTACCTAAACGGCTTTTGATATATTTTGAGATTATTCCAGGATCGAAGCCAAGTGGATTATTGACAAAACATCTGCGTTTTTATGCCAAGACAACATATTATAGCACATAACAACCGAAGAATAAAAGACGAATTTATATATATGTTCGATCATACAAGGAGGGGCAATTACATGGTTCAAAAGATATAAAGCTAAAATCAATCAGAATCGTCCCCGGACTCTTCCGGAAAGGTTCTCCTCATTTCAGCTTCAGCTTTGGTTGCCTCAGCTATGTCGGAAGATAAATCGAGACCACGAGATTGAAGCTCCTCGAGGACAGTAAGGCGAGCTTGGCACTGAGCATATTCAATCTGTGCCTTCGACTGCTCGAGAGCCACCTCGGCGTCGGCCTTATATTGAGCTATCAGATCATCGGTCGTGGCCTTAGTGTCGGCAATCTACGCTTGTACCTCCTGAAGCTGGGTGGATAAGACCATCCGACCAAGGCCAAGTGACTCAATTTTGAGGCGTTGAAGTTCGTTGTCTTTGAGCAAAGCCTCGATCCGCTCTTGAAGAGTCGCTTTCTCTGCACTTAGATGCTCGGCTTGGGTTTTCCACCGGCTCAACTCGGCCTTGGATTCATTGAGTTCGGCCTGGACCAGATCCGACCGTCTATTCATCTGTTCCATCCGATCGAGGCAGGAGGCATATTCCTTCTTTAAGAAGTTTAATTCGGCCTGGAAGCTCGACATCCGGTCTTCGAGTTGGCGACGTCGATCTAGCTCCTGTTCCATCCCTTCCTTGACATGGAGAAACATCCCATAGTATAGCACCGAAGACTGCAAACAAGTCAAGCCAGAAATTTCTTGTTACGAAGTCAAAATATCAACGCAAGAGTAAAACGAATAAGAAGACATACCCTGTTTGCTGCCTGTTGGGCTTCGTTGAATAGACAAGCCCAATCCACAGCATTCATGGCGGCCCGGTCTTCCTCCGTTACTATATTGTGAAGGTAGCTCGCTATACCCACCGGGGGACCTAATGCCCGAGCGTCTTCGGGGATGGCGAAAGTTATTATCCTTTTTCGCTCGGGGTCCGAGCTGGGAGCAGGAAATTTGTCAACTAGTTTAACACCAGCCGACATCCCGCTTGACTCGGCTGGGGGACTCTTTCTTGGGACATCGAGGCCGAAGGTATCGGATGATGGCACCCCGTCAAAATATCCCTCGAAGGTACCGGGCATGGCCGGTACTCCGCCCGGTGTCTGTACCCAAGCGTTGTGAGTTTCCTTCAGAGACGTCTCGGAGAAGGAGGGCGAGTGAACCATTCCGGGAGCATCAGAAGGTTTCTGCGTCGAGGCCGGCGTCTCAGTCCGATCTCCAACCCTTGCCCCCGCATTACCTGGAGAGGCATCTACCTTTTCCATTACCGGCTCGGGGACTTTCTGAGCAGGCTTGCGACGCACAAGTTCAGAATTTTCCCCTTCCTCAGAATCTTCACTCAAAGAGAGAGTGGGATCGGTGGCAGCGACTTTTCGGGCTAACATCTTAAGCCTTCTTCCTTTTATCTTTTCAGGCTCGGCCTGGTCAGGAGCCCTTAACCTCTTCTTCCCTTTTTCCTTCACCGGCGTGGGAAGGGGGCGAGGAGCTACCCCACCGGTAGTTGCCGATCTCAGCTCGGCATCCTTTGAAAGACCTGCAAAATGTATTATCAGGTTTAAGTGTTGATGAAGATTTATTTTGGAAATTTGAACCAAAGGAACCTACCATGATTCTTGGCCTCCCAAAGTCCTTTTGAGATTTCTTTCCAGGCTCGTTCGGAATAAGATCGTTGGGCCACAATCTTTCTAACCCAGTCCTTTAAATCCTTAATCAAGGCCAGATTTTGGGAAACAGCTACGCATTAAAGGCACCGGTTACACATTATATAACAATATCGGAAAGAAGGTATACAAAGGAACACTTACGTTTCAAATTCCATTTCTCAGGAAATGGCATGCAGTCAGCAGGAATCAAATCGGAAGTCCTAACTCGGACGAATCTGCTCATCCATCCTCGATCCCTATCCTCATCGATGCTTGAAAAGGGAGCTTTGGTGGCGCGGCGAGTCAGTTTAATAAGGCCCCCTTGAAACATTCGGGGGGCGTACAGTCGAAGAACATGGTCAAGGGTGAAAGGATGTCCACCCTCG
>MCJB01052502.1:12722-30603 GCA_002018475.1 Nicotiana obtusifolia | reverse complement strand
CCCCCCCCCCCCCCTAAAGCACTTACTAAACCACCCATTCAACACAATATTTCAGCGCTGCTCCAAAGCCATAAACCCCTCAACGAGATGCACATGATAAAAATCCATCCCTTGCTTCTTCTCAGATCTCTCACATACCAGCATAACTCACACCTTTTAAATAGTAGAGTAGAATTTTCTAACTAGTCTTGAGATTTAATTATGTGACTTACTTGAATTGAGTTGTTTTAGTGTGTTATTAACAAGCTGCATCTTGTGGTGCTCATCTTAAGACTTGTAATTCCTATGATAGGGCCACATGCCACACTCCTTAAATTTGTCCTTCGGAAGCAACGAAAACCCGTTGGATATGTAATAAAAGCATGGAAAAATGAGACGTAGCTCTAGCATACAAGCAGTGCATCCTAAGGTACAAATAAATCATCTGTTGGAGGGCGTCTTTTTATTTAGGTGTAACTAACATGATTAATGCACCAGAAACCGATGGATTAAGTGCTAAAATCATGATTAACAGTTTAACACAATTAAAGGGGGAAAAGCACGACAAAAACTCTGGAGAAAGATCTAACTCAAATTGCATGCATAGAGAATAAAATAAGGACTAACCTTGCATTATTTGCACTCTTCACCAGAAATTGCCTTAATGTGCAAAGAACAATTCGATCTTGCACCCTTCTAACCAACCACTCCAAAAAGCATCTATCTTCAAGAACTGCCACAGAATAGACCTGTCTGGAAGCAGTGGCACTGTGTGAGTTTTCATAGTAGCAAGACTAATATCGAATAAACCATAGATAGATCAGGCTCTAACTTAAAAAGTTTTTGGTCCATCTACCTTTCAGGAATTGGAACTTCTTATTCAGTCTTTACTTAGGCCAAGACAACACTCATCGTATCTAGAGAGCTTCATAACTTATACTTCTAAAATACTTTTTGCAACAGAGGACATGTAACTTAAGGATTTCTTGTTAAACATATGAGTGCAAATTAACCAAAACTTGGACAATGATGTCAAACTATTCTAATCCATTGAAAGAAAGAGCTTGCCACTAGCCAAAACAATGTCAATGAGCATCTTGCCCTAAAAATATATCACCTAAAATATCTATCGTGTGGAACTCATTGAGCATGCACTCTGTAACATAGTGAAACTTGCAAAATCTGTACTCATGCTGAGCTGGTGAATTCATAGTTCCAGCGAACAGGAAATAACCCTCAAAAGTTACATGGGGCCTCACGTACATATTCCAAGATCATGTTACAAATTACTTCCAAAATAAAAAGAGAATCTGAATTACTCTGCAAAAATCAACTAAAACTTCGCATCAAATGTTACTTTAAATACTAAAGGATAAATTTTATGCTCAGGCATCAAACAAATGAATATTTCAGTGCTTTTATATAAACTAGTATTTATACCCCGCGTGTTGCGCGGAGAATATTTTGTAGTATCTTGACATTTGGCTTAATCTTATGAATAACAATTTTTTTGTGTTAAAATTGCTAAGTGGCTTTTTATTACCGTCACTTTCTTTAATATGATGTCTTTTCCTATACTTTTATTATGTATAGATAATATAATATATAATATATAGATACCTCCTTTAATACAACATTGATAATATAGATTTCTTACTTCGTCCAAAATATAATTTTTTTTATTATTTTGTATAAAATGTATCAACATTTCTTTATTTATTTATTTTGAATAAGCAATTAGACTTTTCTTCAATTTTATTTTCAATATAAAATTTTGATTTTTACATTTTTTAATTCGTCTAAAATATATGTTCTTTTATTATTTTGTATAAAATGTATCAAAATATTTTCAGAATTTTTTCTACATTATATGGAATAAGCAATTAGACTTTTCTTCTATTTTATTTTCGATATAAATTTTTGTCTTTATATTTTTTACTATTACTATGTTGCTTGTAATTATTCCAAATTCAATTAGACTTTTCTTCTTAAATTGAAATTCAAAAAGAGTACCTAATTATTAATGATGAATAATGCATAATTTAATTTTATTAAAATTTCAAAAAGAAACTAACTATTACCTAACCTAACTACCTTTGTCCTAAAATTGCGAAGTGGCTTTTTATTATGTTGTCACTTGGCTTACTTTGATGTCTTTAATTGCCGCTCCTATTATATATAGATAGATTATATGAAATAAGCAATTAGACTTTTCTTCTATTTTATTTTCAATATAAAGTTTTGATCTTTATATTTTTTTATTATGTTGCTCGTAATTATTTAAAATTCAAATTAGACTTTTCTTCTATATTTAAATTCAAACTCAAAAGAGTAGCTAATAATTAGTAATAATAATAATGCATAATTTTATTCTTTTTAAATTTAAATTCAAAAAGAAACTAATTATTACCTAACCTAACAAACTTTGTCCTAAAATTGCCAAGTGGCTTTTTATTATGTTGCCACTTAGCATACTATGGTGTCTTTGCCTCTCCTATTATATATAGATAGATTTTCGATATAAAGTTTTGATTTGTATATTTTTTACTATGTTGCTTGTAATTATTTCAAAACCAAATTAGACTTTTCTTCTATATTTAAATTCATGTACAAAAATAATAACTAATTATTAATAATAAATAATGCATATTAATTTTTTTTAAATTAAAATTAAAAAAAAAAACTAATTATCACCTAACCTAAACTTTGTCCTAAAATTGTCAAGTGGCTTTTTATTTGTTGCCACTTGGCTTACTATGATGTCTTTGACTCTCCCATTATATATAAATAGATTTACACATGCCAAAAAAGACCACTAGAGTCTAAGAGAAATATGAAAAGGAAACACACCTGAAGGATTTTGCAGCATCAGTTATTTCACTTATATATACATCATCTGGAAAAATCTGAAGAGCATCACCAAAAAGTAGATTAAGGTTACAATAGATCAGAAAGCGCAGCTTTATATCTTAATGACCAGTAAAAACTACATAAACGTGAGTTCAACAAAGAAAGAAAATCAAAGCAGATTGCAGGTAAAGCAATGAGATAGTCGGTTAAGCACACAAATATATTGGACAACACGAAAATATATTTTTCAATTTCTGCATATGGCTTGTTGTATCTCATCTAACATACTCTTTGTAAGCACAAACCAATTATCTTAGCCTAATTTGTTTCAATACTTCAACACCAGCCATATTTAGCCTTTACTTTTTGCTACAGAATATCTGTTGCCAGTGTATCAAAAAGCGGCCACGTATTTTAATTTGTGGCAGATATGCAGAAGGTTAATAAATCTACTTTGAGCCAATGTCCTGTGAGGAGAGGTTAAGTGTAGTTTAGATTTTTTTTCTGTGACATGCTAGCATTTCATGCTAATATAAGTTATGCCACTATGTACTCTTTTGAAATATCATCTTGTCAGCAGAAAGAAAATTGAGTTATTCGTAATTTTTATGTCACAAATTGCTGATAAACTATACCTCGGCATGTTTTAGCTCCTTGGTTCCGTCCATCAGTTCAATTAACAACTCATGATTCTTCTCTGGTGTTTCAACAACATCAACTATATTTTGGTTGTGCAACAAGCTTTCTATGTTTGGGATAGAAGTTCTCAAAGATAATCTGATGCAGTTCCCCTCAAATTCAACTATCTTAAGACCAGAACATGTATCTTCAAACTTCTCCATAGCCTCAAACCTGATTATATTGTAAAATTAAATGCACCAAAATTAGATAAGAGAGAGCACAGAGAACTATGCAAAATTTATTTTGGAAAATACCTGTTGAAAGTACTCTCGAGATCTTGCAATGACTTCAAATTCATTTTGCTCTTCTCAAGCTGATTGCCTAATTCTAAGATCTACATATAAAAGGAGTAAAACGATGAACAAAAGGTGTATCCTTCAGTTTTCTTTTAAAGAAATAACGGAGCAACAGCAAATATGCTTTGGCAGTTCACCAGTAGAAAGATTGTTATACAATGTCATAACTGAGACCACCAATAGATTAAAAAATTATTGATGCATCAGCAACTTCTTTTTTTATACAAGTAATACTAACGTATAAGCAACTGACAGCAAGATAACTGTTTTTTCTCAATAAGAGCGTGCTCAAATTGTAAGGCCGAAATTGCATTTAGATAATGATATCTAGCTAATCTAAGTTATCTTGAAATACTGAAAAGATGTAAGAACCTTAAAGTTATATTCTGCAGATGTATTTGACAAGTTTCCATTATCTTCTCCAGTTGTCGAACAAGCAACATCTGCCAGTACTCTTCCTTGTTCAAGTCCCTAATATATAAAACACAAAATACAATAAGTCTAACAATAACGACCATATGAGCAAAGTTAGGAGAACAAAGAAACAGAGGAAGCATGATAAAATTGACACATTAGACTTGACAAGTAAAAGAGAAAAAGATAGGAAAAGGGCAAGAAATTGTTCACCAAGCAACAAAAACTCAACTTCTGATAAAAGTGAAACTTTCTCTAAGGCAGCTTGATCAAAATTAACTGCTTCAGCAGCATAGCAAAAGTATCCATGCTAATCTTCCGCTTAAAAAGATTCCATAATTGACAACTTAGCATTATTTTTCAAATGGAAAGAGCACACAATAGAATTACGCAATGATTGCAACTGGAAAGAAGTGAGACACCATAAAGCTAATGAATTGTCCCTTCCAGACCCCATAAAGAAGATGCAAGTTCCAATTATGCAATTCATTAGCTGTTGGTCAAATTTTAAGTTTCTTGCCACGATATTCTTCACATAGAACTTGAAACTGCAGAGTCAACTCTCTACCAAACAGAAGGCAAACACAAATTTTCTTTTTCACTCATTTTCTTAAGAAAATAAACACAACATTTGAACTTACTTCCAGCTAAAATAAGACATATTAAACAAATATCAATGGGCAGGAAAAGCTAAGAATTTAGAAGTCTCTGCTTCTTAACGTTTGTTCCATAGTACATTCATCACTATTAATCATGCTGAGAAAATTGCTCCCAAAGCATAAAACATGCTATCTTCCTCACAACACCTCCCTGTGTTTTCAGACTTCTCCCAACATTCACAGAATTTACAGGAAGCTAGTGAGGAAAATAATTTATTCATTTCTAAGTATCCCCAAACTCTCGCATTCTTGGTATTAGGTTTTTATGACTACCTGTTGTTTCTTTCATTTCGGTCATCTTACTATCTTGTTGTTATTTATGGTGCTTTTACATGGTTTTTCGGTGTTGTCACTTCTTGTTTTTCTTTTTATTAATGTGGTGCTTATGCTTTCCTGAACCGAGGGTCTGTTGGAAACAGTCTCTCTATCTCCACAAGGTAGGGGTAAAGTATGTGTATACACTACCCTCCCCAAACCCCACTATGGGATTATACTGGATATGTTGTTGTTGTTGTTGTTGTAAGCATCACCTAACTTCTACATGTCTTTTCTTATCAAAGAAACAACCAAATTTCTGATGATCCCACTTTGTATCTTCATGGAAGCAACATCATGAAAACTCTGCGCGTATGTGCTCCCTATAAATGGAAGATACGGTGACCATGCAACAGAAATGAAGTCCATTACCACCAAACAAGCTTGAAAAGTTATCAAAAACTTATGCACTACCATAAATAATTGCAACTTCAATATAGAATAAGATCACATGGAAGAGTTAGAAATTATCACAGTTTACATTCTTCCATCCACCTGCAGTTTATTTGGTATTTCACCTTTAACACTTTAGTTCAGTAGCTACACAAACAAGACAGCCAGATACCATAAAACTATAGCATTTCCAGTTTCTTAAGGAACCAACAAGTAGACGTGTCTACTAAACCTGCAAGCAATCCCCCTCAAGCCCTCCCTAATCAACAAACTCAGTTTATATATAAGTAGAATCAGGGGATAAACAGTAACAAACCTGTGATTCAATGAGCTCCAAAGAACAAGTTAGGCCTTCAATCCCGTTCACCAATTTGCTATAACCTACAGAAAAAGTAAACATATCAAAATCAGAGCTCAAGCAATGTCTTATTAGTCCCACATAAATCTGAATTTTCCAAAATCACCAGGAATTCTCAGCACCTTCAACATATTCCCTTGAAAACCCCTCAATATCATCTGCTATTTTTGCATTCTTAGCCTCCTCTGTGCTTAGCTCATTCTTCAAATATTCCCAAAATTCATCTGAAGTTGCAAAAACGAGGTTTAAATGGAAGATAAAGCTCCCTCCAAAGATATATGTGTGTGCGTGTGTGTTATTAGTAAGCTCCTTCCAAACATATATGTGTACGTGGGTGTGTGTAAGAGTGTGTAATTCATAGATACACACACACACACATGGAACCAAAAAAAAAGATATAAACAGCTTTTCTTCTACCTATATCCTGATCAGACGAGAAGCTGATCTCTGAAGCATCATACAATATCTGTTCCACTTTGCTCTGCAAAATCATACACAGTGAACAAACACGACATTGAGAGAAAAATGTAGTGAACATTTCAAGCCGTAAAAGAAAAAAATCAAACTAAAAAAGAAGAACCTCTCTTGGTCCCAATTTATTCATTCATTGTCTCTTATCAAGAGTCAATTTGATCATTTTCAGAGCTTACGTGTTTGGTACGGTTAGAAATATATCCTTTTGATGAGATTATTTTTCATTGTTTGGCTATCTTAAATAGCGAAAAATGTTTTCTTCAATGAAAATAATTTCCACGTAAGTGGAAGATGGCTTTTAGTTTATGACAAAAGTCATTTTCCTTTCCACATTTCCCAACTCTTGCTCCATGCTACTTGTTTCAATAGCTCTTGGACATTGTTTTCAACCTCTAGTACTAAAAAATATATCCAAATAACACTGGAAAATCCAGAACATTTTCCTCAACCAAACGAGCAACTGAAAACAGTTAATTTATTTTCCTTTTAAGCTATATGCACCGACAGTGTAAAGGAATTTTTAGACCACCAATATAGTTTAACCTATTGTAATAGGTTAATTACCTTTTATGCTAGATTAACATTCAACAATTGTTAATAAAATTACCTGCAATGTCCTTTTAATTGACCTTTATAAATATTTTACTATCAGTGCATAGAACTTAAACTCTTTAGCTATGTAGGGTGTACTTGGCATGGAAGAAAATATTTTCCGAAAAATATTTTTAAATTTTCTCATGTTTGATCGGTCAAACTATTTCTCTAGGAAAACAACTTCTTAAAAATCTGGAAAATAACTTCCCTAGTGAGAGCAGGTAAAACAAGTTCTATAAGTGGCATTCCATGTTGATTGTCTCCTCCCCACCCCCCAACGCATCACCCTTGAACACCCAACCCNCCTGACCCCCACACCCGACCACACTCAAAAACCCCAAGTCCCTAGTGTTTACCAACATTATATATAAATGCTCTTGGCATAATATTTTCTTCTCACTTACCAAACCCCAGAAAATAAGTAAGAAACCACTTTACACATTTTCTTCATGCCAAACACACCCTTAGAAAATACAATAACTGCAAATTCTAATATCAAAATGATAAACGAGTATGCTCAATTAGTCAATTTAACCTGACCAACTTCTGGAGCTAAATCACACAAATGTTAATACACTACACTCATTTTTAACTAAAATTTGAATTTCTACAAACTACCCATAAAGCAGTAGAAAATAAAAAGGAAGTGCTACAGAGTTCGAGAATGTTCCAAAATTCTCTTATTTTCCTTTACTTTTACCTCAAATTGAAGAGTAGAATCTTCCAGTAATTTCTTCAATTCTAAATCGCATGACTCTGTATCTTCAATACAACTTCTTTGAATATCTCTAAGCTCTTGAATATTCCTATTATAGCCATAATATTCACACACAAAAGTATCAGAAATACGCACAAATAAGTTACTGTAGTTTGATTTTGAGAAAATAACAAGTAATGAACCTGCGAAGAGAATCAACATTATCGTGACTTGTATTTTCCATTTTTTTGTCTCAAATTTGTAGCTGTCACTGATTCTTTGCTCTCTTTTTTTTTTCTGCTGTAATTCAAACTCCCGCCATTGTTATACGGGTTTTGTGGTTGTGTTGATATGGCGGAAAAAGAAAAATAGAAAATATGGATCAGTAAGTTAGGCCCATTTATAAGCACACGACATTTGGGCCCAACATGCTCTCTATACAAAGAAGAAAAGTCAAGTTAAGCATTTGGCCGGTCAGTCAAAACTAATTACAGTCACCAGCTAAATATTTAAAAAAATATGTATAAGATATATATATATTATACGTTAGTATATAATTAATATATATATTTCGTTGGCTATTATTTTTTGGAGCAACAACGTGTAATTTTCTCCAGAAGAAGTGACATCAAGTAGCTTTGAGCACTCACATAGTACTAATGTACTCCTTCCATCCCACAGTAAATAATTCTTTGGATATCTTCACACAAATTAAGAAATTTATATTTTAACATTAATTAGCAATAAAATTGACCATATTTACTATCTCTTCACATAAATACTCCTAATACATACTCCAACATTATTTACTCCAAGGACAATGTAGGAAAAAAAATTAATTCATTCTTGAAATCTGAAAAAATCAGATATTTTGGACCACAAAAAAAAGTCAAAAAATCACTTATTCTGGTCCGGAGAGAGTAATTTTTAAAAATTATTTAAGTTTAGCCAGTTTTGACTGGAGCTGTCAGTATGGGCGGGGTCGGGCTAGTCCAACCCAATCCACGTGGGCTTTAGCAATTGACGGGCTGGGCTGGGCTAACCCACTATTCTGATAGGCCTTATAATGGTTAGTCTACCCCAACCCTATATGGGATGCGGGCCCCGTGGGCTGGCCCATAATTTTTTAAAATATAATTTTATATTTTTCTTTAAGTTCTAACCTAAAAAAAAGATAAATATTTAGAAGTTAAAAAGATCTTATTGGAAAATTTTCACAAAACTTAATAACTTTTTATACTGTACCAATATTATGGCAATAAACACTAAAAAAATAAAAGACAATACTATATTTCATTCACTAAAAGTCAAAACTCAAAACAAACTATTCAAGTGAACGTCCATGACGCTTATAGGATATCCAACATATCATCTTCATCGAGCATATTTGAATGTGCTTGTGAGAAGGTTGTCTTTACATCTTCACTTTCATCTGCATTTACAATTCGTATGCAATATTAATTAGTTAAATATTAGAATAATTAAATTTTTAAAGTTAATTAGCTTTTGATGACTTGGATCTTTTAACATGATGAGCTTAATAAATTTTAAGCTTGGGATACTCTTCTTGTTATTTTTGGTATCGTATACTTTTTATATTTTATATATTTTAAATACATATTTTTTAGGCCCACGGGCCGGTCCAGTTCAGCCTCAGTCAAGTCTTACGGGCCACGAGCTTACTTGGACCGAACTTAAAAGCCTCGTTTTTAAATGGGCTACAAAAATTCTAGTCCATTCCTGTTAATCACAAGTTGAGCTGGGCTGACTCGGGCCAAGTCCATATTCACGGCTCTAATTTTAACAAACTTTATACCCGAGTTTTAAAAGTAGAACCTCCTTCGTTTTAAAGTATGAACATAATTAAAAATGGCAAATTAAGAGGATATGTGGGACTAATTTCAAGGCCCTGTGTCTTTAGCTGAGTAAAGAGTCACTAATAAACTTCTAGTTCAAACCAATAAAACTAATAATACAAATGTTTATAGCTCTTATTTGCCTTAATTATGTAAGAAGTAATTTTTTTGTTAGTAAAATAATTATTTGTGGTATTTTATAGTAGCTTTTTTATTTTATTAGCTCTTATTTTCATTGTTTATTATACAAATGGATCATATATACAAGGAGGTTGACTATAATACCTTTAGCAACTTTCCAAGGTTGGAAAGCAATATGTGTACAACAAATTTATCGTACCTAAGAAAATTAAAATGAGAAACAGTGACAAATTCTATCATAGAATATAATAGTTGGAATTAAAAATAAGTTAAATTCTAGCATTGGAAACTCAAATATTTTCATGGTCTACATGAAGCATATTTTACAGCTGACATTACGAAAACGAAATATAATTGTGGACATGATTTTAACGTTATAATAATTACGTTACTATTAAAAAAAAAAACTTTTTTCGACTGGCATTTTCGATTACAAAATGCCAATCGTAATTTTCCGACTACTGTAGTCGGAAATTTTATATTTATATTTATATTTATATTTTAGAATTTTGCATACTACGTTTTCAACTACTAGTATCGTAAAGTTTTCCAGAAAATTCCGCACATATATTTTTCTGATTATTATAGTCGGAACATAACATAAAAAAGTCAAACCACTTTTTTCGATTACAGTGGTCAGAAATATTTAAAATTAATTACGGTGAATAGTTTGATAGCGTTATGTCAATGTTCCTTCTCCGTTATTTTCATAACTCAAACTACTCTAATACTTATGGAGTTATGATTATAACTCCATAACCTCCCCGTGATCTTTCCCTCAAATGCTTAATGACAAGTTCAATGACATATTTACAATAGTGATTCTTCACTTTTTATGCCTATAGACCGTGTAATAGATAGAAAAGGACACGCAGTTGAAGAAGAAAATCCCTTCCTTCTCTATGTCTCTATTTCCTGTTCATATTTTACAAAACTTTTTTTATTTTATAACACGTTATCAACACGAACTAGCTTATACTCAAGTCAGATCCGGCACACACTAGCTACCACCGCTCTGCTTTCTAGTATGTTCCTTTTAATAAGTTATCATAACATTGTTATTACGTTTGAAGAATATTCTTTTTCCCAAGTATTGATCGCTAATATGCACATATACCAGTTAATTTAGATGTTACCATTCTTTAAATATTTTCAACCAATAAATAATATGCTTATGTAAGCTCCATTACATGGACTTAATTATTTTGGTAACCACATAAAAGTGATGCATCCATAGAATTTATGGTTTAAGACATTATGCAGATATTTTTCTGAGTATACTGCCAACAAGTTTTAAAATAACTAGTTTTAAACATGCGCGTTACGCGTGAATTCTAACTTATGGTGGGTTGTAAATGGATTGAACACGTAAAATCATTGGAAAAGAAAAATATACTTGACTAACATATAAAATGAATAATATTATAAAAATGGAAACAATACCTATGACTTTGACAATGGGTGCCAAAAGAAAACACATCGTCAATCAAGCTTTTGAACAATTCAGTGATATCAATATAGTGAGTTGCTTCGGATAGAAATATATTTCTTCATTACAAAAATATTCCATTTGCATGGATGGCAGAAGCAAATGGAGTTAAATTACCTATAATTAATGTAAGTTTTCAAGTAGCAACAATCATCAAAGATAATATCACTCAAAGTTAGACAGAAACCTATAAATTTTTTGAGATTCTGCAAAGCACATGTGATGTCAATATGGTGGTTGTATATAGCTAGTGACTTAATCGAGCAAATAGAGTGAAGATACAAAATTGAAGTAAAAGAAAGCCATACAATATAGAGAAATGAACGGGAATGTCTTTGGTAGGATTTTTCGTTTTCACATTTACTACAACTCTTCGTTACACTCATCTACTGTAATTATTTGGTTAATGTCATCCGTTTCTCCCAATCATTTATTGAAATTAAAATGAGAGGTTTAATGGTCTATATTTCAAGACGAATTTAAATGAATTTGTGCTTCATACATTAATGATGAAGCAGTAATTTTGAAGGTAATTATACTATTTGGTTCAAAAAATTTGTTGGAGAAGTAGTCTTTAAGTGAAGGGCAAAATACTCTTTTAGTTTTTAATGGGTATTTTCATATTTTAACTTTAAACTTGGAGTTTCCCACTTGTAATATAGTATAATTATAGATTGGCATTTTATTCAAATTTTTAAAAATATATACAGATATCGAATTTAGATAGTAATATCATTATAAAATTGGTATTAAGTTATTAAAAGAAAATATAGAATACGTATATTAAATCATTCTATAAAAAGACTTTACCGTAATTACAGTTGAGCTTTACCTCTCTTTTTGTTTATTTTTCTCTTAATTCAATTAAGATTTTGCCACGAATTTTATTGATTCAAAAACATTTATCGAATTATGTTTATATAAATATGAATATCATATCATATGACTTTTTTTTTTCCTTGTTTATAATTACCCAAGTTGTTTCTAATTTATCTATTTTTTAATGATAGGTTTTATTATGTCGAATTTATCAAAGCTTGAATTTGTGGTTGACATTTTCGGAAAGAATTATTTATCATGGTTCCTTGATGCTGAAATTCACCTTGCTACAAAAGCTCTTGAAAATATTATTATACAAGGAAATGAAGCACCAGGCCAGGATAAAGCAAAGGCTATGATTTTCCATCGTCATTATCTCGATGAAGGGTTAAAGACTAAATACTAATCCTAAACGATCCATTTGAATTATGGAGCAGTTTGAAGGAACGATATGACAATATTAAGGCAACGGTATTGCCAAGAGCTCGATATGAATGGAGTCACTTACGGTTACAATATTTTAAAACTATAAGTGAATATAATTCTGTTGTATTCTAGATAACTTCCCAACTTAAATTATGTGAAAAAATCATGAATGATGAAGATTTACTGGAAAAAACTATTTATAATTTTCATGCCTCAAATATGGTATTGCAACAACAACACCATAAAAATGGTTTAAAAAAAATATTCTGAATTAATCTCATGCCTCCTGGTGGCTGAGCAACATAATACCCTTTTAATAAAAAATCATAAAGCTCGTCCCACTGGATCTGCACGATTTTTCGAAGTGAATATGGTAGCAGCTACTCAAAAGTCTGAAAAAAGACAAAATAATTATCGTGGCCGTGGCCATAGCCATAGTCGTGAACGTGGAAGGGGACGAAATAATTATCGTTATCATGGTGAAAATAAATAAGAGAACAATAAGGATCCTCAAAACAATCCTTTAAAAGGCAGAGCTAATATTTGCTACAAATGTGGTATGAAAAGTCATTAGACACGTGTTTGTTGTACATCTGACCATTTTGTCAAACTTTATCAAGCATCCGTTAAAAGAAAATATAACAATGTAGAGGCACACTTGACTTTTCAAAACAACGATGATAAAGCAGGTCCCTCAAACAAATATGATAATGCTGAGGCAAATCTTGCATATAAAAATGATGATTTTGGAGGTCTTGCAAATATTACTCATTTATAAGCTGAAGACTTCTTTTGAGGATATTGACTGAAGAAGTGATTATCTTACCGGGGAATAAAACTTTAAGAAAAGTTGTTATTATTGTTGGAAACACTTTTATGAATCCTTTAACTAATTACTTTGTGTTTTGTTATAGGTTTTGATAATCAACAAACCATTATTGATGAGATGACAAGATTGCTATGGACCTTGTTGATTACAAGTCAAGCTCTCAAGATGATAGAAATGCAAATCAATACTTGGAACAAGTTGATGTCAAAAGCAAAAAGATTGAAGAACTAAAGACGATGCATTTAGTCGTAATTTTAGTTTGAGTTTTTATGTTGTTATTTTGAACTAACTCTCGTTTTTAAGAACTTAACTCAAAGTCTAAAAACGATTTCAAAATAACCTTAGAAACAATTTTTCAAACATGTATTTTCACAATTAATAAACTTATCGATATTGGAATAAAGCTAATAATCGATTATCTAAAATAGATAATTGATTATCTCTTGGCTTCCGTCAATAATCGATTATCAGAACTTGATAATCGATTAGTGCACTACCAAAGAATAAAATGCATTTCCAGAGAGTTTAGGAATCGAATATCAGGCACAGATAATCGATTAGCTGCCTCAGATAATCGATTATCAGGCTGTGATATTCGATTATCTTTGTTACCGTTAGGCTCCAACGGATAGTTTTTGTTACTAATCGATTAGTTATTTGAATTAATCGATTATATGGCAACGGGCAGAAGACTAATTGCCCTTAAACTCTTGTTTTCTCAAATGGGAGTCTTGCCAAATATAGCCAACGGTTATATGAGGTTTTGGGGATATATATACACCCTCATAAACCTCATTTGAACACAACACAATATCCCAAATCATAAGATATATTGCTTCAAGTATTCTTACTTCATTGAGCTATATTTTGAGCTATTTCTTGAAAGCATTGTTGTGTTCCTGAGCTACAATTTTATTCACTTCATCTACTCTTGAGAGAGTTGTAATTCTAGTGAAAAATAGTGTTGTCATACACTTAAGGGAAGTTGTCCCTTGTTGTTAGGAAGAGTGTCTTCCTTGTTGCACGGAGCTTATAAGTTTCAAGTGTTCGTGTTTGTATTGCAAAGCTTGTGTGATCAAGTTTTGTGTTGTAACGGTTTGTTAAGCACCCGTAAGCTTGACAAGTGATAGTGGAAATCTCAAGTGTGATCTTGAGGAGTGGACTAGCTACACGTTGTAGTGAACCACTATATATTTGGGTGTACGCTCTCTATTTACATTTCCGCAATTACATTCTTGCTATCTTATTTTCGCACTTATACTTCAATTATATATCTTGATTGCGAAAATTAGACAAAGTTTGTAAAAACGCTATTCACCCCCCCTCTATCGTTATTCATTCATTCTAACAATTATTTCTTTATGTAGTTTGTTCTTCTTAGCGTACTTTCCTCAAGCATTATATACGCTAGTTTCTACATTCCAAGTGTAATCTCTAATGTTTCTTTTATTTACTTTCGTATTTCTTATGATGTGTTTTTTGTGTATTTATGAAGAACATGGAAAATTTTCAGTCTTCAATTACATCAAAAATCAATAAAAATGATATATGTCTTTTGGATATTACTACAACACATACTATTTTAAGAGATACGAGATATTTCTCTTATTTGGTGATGAAAGAAGCTAATATCAATACAATATCTGGCAGTACAAGATTAATTGAAGGCTCAAGAATAGCAAGTTTATTACTACCCCGAGGAACAAATTTGACTATTACTAAAGCATTATATTGTACTAAGTTTCAAAGATATTCGCCAAAATGGATATCACATTGAGGCTACAAATAATGAAAAGATTGAGTATCTTTATATTTCTACTATAAAGTCGGGTAAGAAATATGTGCTTGAAATGTTACCTGCTCTTTGCTCCGGCTTATATTACACAAGTATTAGCGGGACTGAAACACATGCCGTAGTAAATGAGAAGTTTATTAATCAAGCTATTTTATTATTTGGCATGATCGGTTGGGTCATCCTGGTTCTACTATGATGTGTAAAATAATTAAAAATTCACATGGACATTCAATGAAGAACCAAAAGATTCTTCAATTTGAAGAATTCTCTTGTGCTGCATGTTCTCAAGGCAAATTAATTATTAGATCTTCAACGCAGAGTTATGATGGAATCCCCTGCATTTATGAAACACATACATGGTGATATATGTGGGTCCACTCACCCTCTATGTGGACTATTTAGATATTATATGATTTTGGTAGATGCATTTACAATATGATCACATGTGTCCTTATTATCAACGCGCAATATGGCATTTGCGAGATTATTGGCTCAAATAATAAAGCTAAGAGCACAATTATCAGACTACACAATTAAGACAATTCGTCTTGATAATGTCGGTGAGTTTATATCTCAAGCCTTTACTGAGAAATTTTTATCAACTGGGACAATAATTGAGCATCCGATTGCTCATGTTCATACACAAAATGGACTAGCGGAATCATTGATCAAACGCCTCCAATTAATTGCTAGACCAATGCTTATGAGAACAAAACTTCCCATTTCAGTATGGGGTCATGCTGTCTTGCATACAGCAGCACTTGCACAGATAAGACCCACAAGTTATCATAAAGTCTCTCAATTGCAATTGGCTTTTGGTCAGGAGCCAAATATTTTTCATCTTAAAATCTTTGGTTGTGCGGTATATATTCCAATTGCTCCACCACCACGCACAAAGATTGGTCCCAAAAGAAGGTTTAGGATATATGTTGGGTATGAATTTCATTCTATTATAATATATCTGGAGCCTATGACTGGAGATTTATTTACGGCAAGATTTTCTGATTGTGATTTTGATGAATCAGTATACCCAATATTAGGGGGAGAAAATAAGCAGTTGAGAAAAGAGATAGATTGGAATGTACTATCACTATCTCATTTAGATCCTCGAACAAATCAACGTGAACAAGAGGTTCAAAAGATAATTCATTTGCAAAATATTACAAATTAACTGCCAGATACATTCACTGACCTACCAAGGGTGACTAAGTCACATATTTCAGCTGCTAATGCTCTAGTTCGAGTTAATATCCCGATAGGCCAATCAATTAAAACAAATGAGTTTAAATCACGCTTGAAACGTGGTAGACCAATCGGTTATAAGGATAAAAAACCTCAAACAAAGGTAGTGACTCATGAAGAGCACAAAGACATAACAAATGATAAGACCTCAAGAAAGGTTCAGGAACCTGAAAATGATGAGAATGGAGAGATATCAATCAGTTATGTCTCAGCGGAAAAAAGCATCGATAACGTTTTTGTTTATAATATCGCTGCTGAAATAATACAACAAGATGAGGATCTTCAATCAAAATATGTCGATGAATGTAAATAGAGAAATGATTGGCCAAATAAAAAAATATTATCCAGGCAGAATTAACTTCACTTGAAAAACGTGAAGTTTTCGGACCTATAGTTCGAACACCTAAAGGAATGAAGCCAGTATGGTACAAATAGATTTTTGTGCGAAAACGAAATGATAAAAATGAAGTCGTTAGATATAAAGCGTGACTTGTGGCACAAGGATTTTCACAAGGACGTGACATTAATTATATGAAGACATATTCTCCTGTGGTGGATGCTATCATGTTCATTAAAACTCTTGGAGAGCTTCCTAAAGCAGTAGACTGTATAGAGAAAGAATTTGAAATGAAAGATCTTGAAAAGACAAAATTTTGTCTTGGTCTACAAATTGAGTATATGAAAGATGGAATTTTTGTCCATCAATCAGCATACACTTATAGGATTTTAAAGCGATTGAATATGGATAAAGCACATCCATTGAGTACCCCAATGCTTGTGAGATCACTCGATATAAATAAAGATCCATTCCAATCTTATGAAAATAATAAAGAGCTTCTTGGTGCCGAAATACCATATCTTAGTGCAATTGGGGCATTAATGTATCTTGCTAATAATTTTTGACCAGATATATCTTTCTCGGTAAACTTGTTAGTAAGATTTAGTTCTTCCCAACACAAAGACACTTGAACGGTATTAAACATATATTCAAATACCTCTGAGGGACGATTGATATGGGCTTATTTTATTCAAATGAATCCAAGTCATCATTGATTAGTTATGTAGATACATGATATTTGTTTGATCCACACAAATGTCGATCTCAGACTGGCTATGTATTTACAAGTGGAGGTACAACCATACCATGGTGTTCAACGAAACAAATTAGGATTGCTACTTATTCAAATCATGTAGAGATAATAGTTATTCACGAAGCAAGTCGAGAATGCGTTTGGTTGAGATCGATAACTCATCATTTAGGAAACACGTGGTATTTATTCGAAAGGGAATATTCCACAAGATTGTACGAAGACAATATTGCATGCATAGCTCAACTGAAAGGAGGATACATAAAAGGAGATAAAACAAAACACATTTTACCAAAATTCCTTTTCACTCATGATTTTCAAGAAAAAGGTGAAATATACATTCAACAAATTCGTTCAAGTGATAATTTGACTGATCTGTTTATTAAATCATTACCAACCTCAACATTTGAAAAGCTGATATACAAGATTGGAATGCATCGTCTTTGAGACATTAAGTAATGATTTCTTCGGGGGGGGGGGGGGGGG
>MCJB01052501.1:28170-45045 GCA_002018475.1 Nicotiana obtusifolia | reverse complement strand
ATGGCTCGGTGTATAGCTACCCGTCCAGCTATTGCTTGGTCTGGTGTACGTTCTCTATATGTTCTCATATATATATATATATATGTAGTTGCACCTTAAGTGCCAAACAAACACTGCGTATGCAGTTCATTCAATCATTTCTTCCTTAGATGTGATCATACACATTCAGTCATATATAAACACTCATAAACATTCAATCACTTAAGGCTTAAGCTCTTTCTTGTTATTCTCATTACTTCTTTTCTCAAGTCAATCATATTCGATCATTTATTCATATATATACACACACATATATATATATATATATACATTCAATCCATAACAATTCATTCATGACTTACGTTCTCTCTTATCGTTCGAACATAGCATGTAATTCTCACATCAATTGTGCTTATCAAACAACACACTTGCAACCAAACGTTGACATATAGAATCTCCTATAATAGGAGGGAATCAATGTAAGCTTCCTTAGCTTCTGAGAATAGAGTATACTTTTGGGGCTTCTATGAGACATTGTATTCGACAAGAATCGTGCAAAAGAGGGAACGGTATAGTCTTACATACCTAGTGCGTAATTATTCAGCCTCCGCTCCCAAGCTTATGGAAGAGCGCACAATCCTTTAATCTACAATTTGGGAACAACCCAATCGTCACTTACTATGCTTCATGAGATGTTTTCCCTTAATTTCTTTCCCCCTTGGACTTATTAAGCATACTTAGGACACATGCAATTCAAGATTGTTCATGACCCACTCTATGGGCGGTGTTTAACTTAGACCCATAACTTTCATTCCCAATTTCATGGATACTTACATGCAGGCATTGGGTCTTCAAGAATTTCTAAGAGAATGGGTGAAGGAACTTACCTTGCATGTTGATTAGCCTAGCTTCCTTTCTTGGTTCTTCAATTTCTAAGTTTTGCCTTTGATTTGGGTTTGCAAAAGACAAGCTTCAGCTAGGGCTTCTTCTTTACTTCTTCAGTTTTATGCTTTCCTTCTTCAATTTCTTGTGTTTGGTTGGAAGGAAATTAATTGGGGCTTGTGGGTTCTTTGAGAGGTGTTCTTAGAGAGCTTCAGATGTGTTTGGGTCTTATAAAATGAGTAATGAACGAGTTTGAGTCCCTTATATAGGTCAAGGGGTCTGAAGTTCAATTTCAGTGAAATGTCGAATTCGCGACGGGGAAGGGCCATTTCGCGGTTCGCTTTTGGGTTTCGCGGACCGCTTTTTGGTCGCAAAACACGACCCAAGTTTCTGTTTCAGTTCGCGATGGGAGGGGTCATTTTCGCGGTTCGCTTTTTCATTTCACGAATCGCGTTTCTGTCGCGTTTCTCGCCTGGGCTTACTGTCCGTGTTCGCGACGGCCTTGTTGATTTCGCGAACCGCTTTTCCATTTCGCGGTTCGCTTTCCTTCACTTGCCGTCGCTTTTTCGACAAGAAGCCAACCCAGGCTTCTGCCTCACTTCGCGACTTGATCCGCAATACGCATGTGCATTTCGCGGATCGCGAATTGGACATTGGGACGCTTTTTGTCCCTTTTGTTCTTCTCTTCTTCTTTCTTTTTTTTTTTTAACGCCTTTCGTTTTCCCGCCCTTTTTTGTTAACAATTTTCAATATATTTCAACCATTCTTCTTATTCTTAGGCCCATACACACTTACCACATTACGGCATAATCTCATAGGTGAATTTACGGGGTATCACACATATATTGTGTCCCACTATTCAATTCTTTCTGTTGCTGTGCATTTAGCATAAACTAGTGTAAGGATGAATTCCAACTTTGTGTCTGTGTGCAGGAGCTTTAAAGTGAGTTGTTGTGTTGTGTCTGACAGAGTAGTGATTTCATAAGCAGCATCAATGAAAACCCAAATTTTGTTGGAGACATTAGCTACAGCTTGTGTTAGACCTATTCTTCTTCTATACTGTTCCATTATCCTTAGTTGCTGCTTTGGCTCCATAATGCCAATGAATTCAAAGTGGTGTTTGTTGTGAAGTATGATCAGCCTTTCAAAAGCTTGCATTGTGTTGACTGATCTGATATTCCATATGATAGCATTCATTGAGCTTTGTTGGGAAAGGTTAGTGCTCTTCTTGATTGAGCTTTTGAAGAGCTATTATTGTCCTTGCTTTGCTTCCTCTGGGGGTACATATTTGATTTCATTTTATTGATTTGGGTTGGAGAGAGATCTCCCTGCCTTATTATGTTGCTGAGTTTCTGAGTAATGTCTTCTTCATCCATTTCCTTGTCAGTATGATGATGATCCTTTACTATATTTCTGGCAGCTGCTGCAATTGACAAGTTTTTTGGTCGGATGATTTCTTGAAATTGATCTCTTATTATGCCTCTCCTGGTAATCAATTCGTTATTTGCTGATCCTTCATTGGCTGTTATATCTATTCCTTGTTTCATTTTGAGAGTTGATTGTTCTTTGCTTGCTTTGGACCACAGTGACAGTAGTTTATTGTCATGTAGTTCTTCTTCAATAGTTCCAGTAGTGCCTTCATCCTCACTTTGTAATCCTTCAGGTAGTTCACCTTCCTATGAACCTTCTTCCAATTGATCTGCCCATAACTTCCTTGAATTTTGTTCTGTTTGTCTATCTGTTACTGCTTCTGTGGACTTTTTTCCTGCAGGTCTGGTAGCACTGGTGTAGAAACTTTCCAGAATCCATTGTGAGGTGGATTCCTTTTCCTTTTGTGTTGTACTTCTAGTGATTGCTACTGCTGCATCAGTTGCTGCTTTCTTTGTTATTGGTTGCTGGCTGCTGCTTGCTTTGGTAGTTTCTGTGATGGTCTTTGCTGAGGCTATTGATGGCTGGGTTGTTTTTGTATACAAATCTATTTGGTTTGTTGGTTGAGCAACTGTTTCCTTTGATAAAGTAGTTTGATTGCCATTGCTGTTGTTGACCATTTTGTTTCTTGTTTTTGTGCTCTTTTGTGGACTGCTGCTAGGATTCTTTTGTGAGTGGTTGTTGTCGGAGTGTGTTGCTGCAGCATTTGTCAGTCTTGGACCTGGTGTCAAGATTGGTATGTTTCCTGTCTGACCTTCCATTTTATCTATGAAGCTCAGTGACTTATCTTTGCTGCCAATTCCTCCAGAATTGCTATGTTTGCTTTGTGAGTGATTGCTGTGTGAGCTTGTTGCCATCTCATCTTCAAAAGTTGGGCTTGGTATCAAGTCTGATATGTCTCCTGCCTGAATTTCCAGTTCATCTGTTGAGTTCAATGGCATAATTCTGCTGCTGGTTGCCACAACATTGATAAGCTTTCTTGAGTTGGGATTCAAAGTTGGATTTTCTAATACTTGATCCCTTGCAATTGTCAATGCTGAAACTGGTTGAGCAGTTGTTTCCTTTGATTGCGTACTTTGATTGCCTTTGCTGTTGATTATCAGATTGTTTCATAATTTGGTGCTCTTTTGTGAATTGCTGCTGGGATTCTTTTGTGAATGGCTGTTGCTGGAGTGTGTTGCTGCAGTATTTGTCAGTGTTGAGCCTGGTGTTAAGATTGATATGTTTCCTGCTTGACCATCCAGTTTATTTGTAAAGCTCAGTGACTTGTCATTGCTGCCAATTTCCTCAGAGTTTCTATGTTTGCCTTGTGGGTGATTGCTGTATGAGCTTGTTGCCATCTCATTTTCAAGAGTTGGGCTTAATATCAAGGCTGATATGTCTCCTGCATGATTTTCCATTTCATCTGTTAAGTTCAATGGCTTAACTCTGCTGCTGGTTGCCTCAGCATTGATATGCTTGCTTGAGTTGGGATTCAATGTTGGATTTCCTAATACTTGATCCCCTGCAATTGTCAATGCTGAAAGAGTAGTTAATGTGGTGTTTACTGCACTTTGATCCTCTATAGTGATTCCCCTATTTCTGGTGTTATCATTGTTGAGGCCCTCAAACTTGTTTGTTACTTGAATCTGTTGAGTTTCCTTATTTTCTGTTTTTTTTAGCTTCCCAGGTTTGTTGTTAGCTTTGTTATGCATTCGATTGTCTTTGACCTCCTTCCATTGAGGACCAGCATTTCCTACTATTTTACCACTTGACAGTATCATCAAAGGTGTTGTTTCCTGTCTTTGTTGATGCTTTACTTCCTCTGCTTTGCTTTTTGTTCTCCTCTGCTCTGCAGGCCTTTGTTGGTCAGCCATGCCTATGTTAAGTATTTCAGGGTGCAGGTTCCAGCATTCTATCATATCGTGTCCTTATAACTTACATTCCTTACAGTATTTGGGGATGTAATCGTACCGTATTTTGACCCATTCCGTTCTGACCTACCCTATTGCCTCATTTTCAATGTCTAGTCTGACTTTTTTGGGCAATTCTGCTAATAAGTTCACTAGTACCTTTACTCTAGCACAACTAGGCCTCGTCTTATTTATGGTAGCTAAGTCAAGGTGGAGAGGCTTACGAACAGCAGAGGCTAGCGAGAAAAGACATTCCTTTACGAATTATGTAGGTAATAAGTGTGGAAAGGAAATCCACGCCATTGCCGTTGATGTTTCTTCTCCAATCTTGAATTTTGCATCATAAATTAATTGCCTCATCTGATATTCATACCCGTCTTTGGCTTTGAGGTAATATGTGCCTTTTGAGGTGATTTTGATGAAGTCCTCCCACAGAGATAGTCTGATAAGCACATGCTTGTCTCTGAAGAAGCCAATATTGCATTCACCCCTAATTCCACACTGGATATGGATGATTCTTCTTAGTTCCTGAATGTCCTGCCAACCATAAGAGAATTTACCCACCACCGCATATTGGAGACCTTCGATTGTGCTCATGCGAGACACCTCTGCTTCCGTGTACTTGACAATCGGTTGTCCATGCATGAATGTTGCCTTCTTAAAAGGAATTGGTTCGACAGCTCTGCTAGGGTTCATGTCTGTATTGTTGTTTAGAGTGGATGGTTTTAAGATTTGGGAATAATCTAAGGGTTTGGATATGTGTGGGGTAGTGATTGGTGCGAGTGGAGCGGTTGGAGGTGGTCGACCAACCGGAGTTTCGCCGGCTGGCGACGCCATTGTTGGCAGTGGGAACTTCGACTGTGTCGTCGCTTTTCTCTCCCTATTCTCCAGACCTTCTCTCTCTTCTGCTGACTATTCTTTTCCTATGACTCTCTTAGCTCTCGCACATCTTCAACTTCTAATTTCGACCTTAGCCAAATTTATGAATGCTTGAACGCTTGGCTCTTCTCCAAGGCTACCCAACACATTTTCTTGTCTTATCCGACATGCTACCCACTTCTTCCATCATTACACAATGATAGCGTTAATGTAGCTTCTTCAAAGACATGAACGTAGCTTGATCAGGTTGGTCTGTATCAAGTTTTGCGTTGTTCTTGAAGGGATCTTGAATCCTCAATTGTTCTTAACGAGTCTTCCTCGAATTCTTGAAGTTCTTGAACATTAATTTGATAGTTCTTGGGGAAGTCTTGAACGTGACAGAGAGAAAGAAAAGAAGGCCAAATCTGGGAGGAGAAGGAGGAGGAATAGGAAACCATAATTCTAGTCCAAGGAGGAAACAACTCCCAATCCAAATGGGAGAAGTTTCAAGGAGTTGAAATTCTATTTGGATAAGGAGAGGAGGGGCGAATTTGGGTTGGAAAAGGAGAAGGGGGGGCCGAAAATCCTAAGAGCTAAGGAGAGAGGATTGGTCTTCTCCAAACAAAAGTGGGAAAGCTTCAAAATTTTCCTTCCCTTTACTATTTCGAAATTCCTTCTTGAATTACATTAATTCTAATTAGTAATTCTTAGGTAATTTCCTACTTATGTAATTACTAATCTTTGAGCTTGTAGGACCTCGTGCTAAAACTCATAATTTTCACTTTCGTAGATAATTCTTGGCTTCTTGTGCTCACCTAAAAAGCTGTCAGCCTATTGAGTCACATAAATTCACTCACCCCGAAGAAACTATTGAACGTGTGCACTTGAAAGGTCGCTAAGGAACTTGACCAATTAGAGGAAGCCAATATAAAGACAAGTGTGAAATCCTACCCGAAATTTGAGTGAACCCGAGAGTCATTCAAAAAGTGTGAGAGAGTATTTTTAACTAACCTTGCACATTCTTCAATCTTGTTTCTTTTGCAGGTACATGGCTACAGAAGGAGAAAAGGTTGTGACCGACATTACTTTAGCCAAGCTTTGGGATGAAGTAAGGGCGCTTAGTATTCGAGTGGAGAACCTTGAAAGAACCGCTAGTACTTGGAAGAATGTCGGGGAAGGAACTAGTGATGATTCTACCTTATGACCTGAACATAATGGTATTGATTGTGAGGTGAAGAGTTTCGAGGAGATTGAGGAAGATAAGGGAGCTGATTTGATTGAGTGTGACGATGAAGTTTCTACTAACGTTCACCTCTTGCCTAGTGTTGTTGATGATGTTTTACAGGAATATGTAAACATGCCGCGAGGAGATGGTTCATTCCAAGTATTGCAGGAGATCAATAACAACACCTATGTTATAAACCTACCTGGTGAGTATAGTGTTTCTAAGACGTTCAACGTTTCTGACTTAACTCCTTGTGTTGCAGGTAGTGTCGCTTTGAAAGGTGAAGATTGTTCGATTTCAAGGACGAAATCTTCTCAAGAATGGGAGAATGATGCAGGTCAACCTGATCAAGCTACGTTCATGCCATCAATGTTGGATAAGACAAGGAAAGGCATTGGTTAGCCTTGGAGAAGAGCCAAGGGTTCAAGCATTCACAAATTTGGCTATGGACAAAATTAGAAGTTGAAGATGTACATTTGTGTTTATGTTGTACTATTGTGTAGTCATGGAAGACTTTAATTCTTACTTGTTTGGTCCTGCGTGACTATTCTTTAAACTTAGCCAAATTGTGGCATTGTTGTTAGTTATTTATTTCCTTGTTGATTAAGGACAAGGCTCCTTCTATATAAGCCTAAAGACTTCATTATTTTAGTACCTAACTTTGATATTCAACACAAAAATCGGCAGCAACTTTGCTCCAAACTCGTGTGCTTTGAGCTTGTCCAATTTTTGGTGTGATTCCAAATTGAACTCGTTCCTTTGTTTGATCGAACAGTTTGCAAGACCATCATTCTCTTGAGGGTTGTTCGTATAGTATAGGTACTCCGTGATTTCATCAAGAAGGTAAGTAAACTAGTTCCTACTTATTGTCTTGATAGTTCATTGAGCGTCTTGCTTCTATCCTTTTATCTTGTTTTCCGCATTTTATATTGCACCACTTGTGGTGCTACTGTTGCTTTGGACATGTTTCACCTATTGCAGGCCAATCTGATCAAGCTACGTTCATGCCATCAATGTTGGATAAGACAAGAAAAGGCGTTGGTTAGTCTTGGAGAAGAGCCAAGCATTTCTAAGCACATTGTGATGTTTATGGCTATGTTGTAAATGTTGTGTAAGTATGAAAGACATTAATTCTTACTTGTTTGGTCATGCGTGACTATTCTTTAAACTTAGCCAAATTGTGGCCTTTTTGTTAGTTATTTGTTTCCTAGTTTGACAAGAAAAGGCGCTGGTTAGCCTTGGAGAAGAGCCAAGCGTTCACATATCTTGTGTTGGACGAAATATTTTATTGATGGTGTACATTTGTGTTTATGTTGTATTATTGTGTAGTTATTGAAGACATTAATTCTTACTTGTTTGGTCCTGCGTGACTATTCTTTAAACTTAGCTAAATTGTGGCCTTTTTGTTAATTGTTTGATCCTAGTTAGCTTAGGACAAGGCTCATTCTATATAAGCCTAAAGACTTCATTATTTTTAGTACCCTTGACTTAATATTGAATATAAATTTCGGCCAAGCCTTTGTGCTCTCCAAAAATGGGAGACTTAACTTCTCCAAATTTGGTGTGATTTAAAATTGAACTCGTTCCTTGTTTGATCAAACAATTTGCAATACTATCATTATCTTGAGGGTCGTTCGTATAGTATAGGTACTCCTTGATTTCATCAAGAAGGTAAGTAGACTAGTTTCTACTGGTTGTCTTGATAATTCATAGAGCGTCTTGCTTCTATCTTTTGTTTTCTTGTTTTCGCGTTTAATATTGCATGAGTTGGTATCAGAGCTTGAAAAGGGTTTGTTCTTACAATCGCAATCCTATTCTTCATCCCTTAGTTTTAGGTTCTTTCATTAATTTCGTTTTTGAAAAAAAAAGAAGAAGAAAAACGTGACTAAAAAGAAAAGAAGAGAAAAACCGAGAATTATTGTTGATTGAAGTTGCCAAAACACCTAGGATTGAAGTCTTGAAGTTTGATTGTTAATGAAATGTTCTTGAAACCAAAGTTGTTGATCGTTTAAAACCGTTAATCTTGAAATCTTGAAAACCCTAGTAGGAATCGTGAAAGAACACGTTTAATCTTGAAAATCTTGAAGTTCTTTGATGCCAAATTGTTGATGCAATATAAACGAAAGTTGCTCTTGATACCAACTGAAGCAATATTAAATACGGAAACAAGAAAAGAAAAGATAGAAGCAAGACGCTCTATGAATTATCAAGACAACAAGTAGGAACTAGTATACTTACCTTCTTGATGAAATCAAGGAGTACCTATACTATACGAACGACCCTCAAGATAACGATTGTCTTGCAAATTGTTCGATCAAACAAGGAACGAGTTCAATTTTGAATCACACAAAAATTGGACTAGTTAAAAGTCACACGAGATTTGGGAGCAAAGTGCTGCCGATTTTCTTTTATAAAAATAATGTAGTCTTTAGGCTTATATAGATTGAGCCTTTACCTAAATCAACTAGGAAAAGAATAACTAGTTAACCTAAATCAACTAGGAGATAAATAACTAACAAAAAGGTCACAATTTGGCTAAGTTTAAAGAATAGTCACGCATGACCAAAAAAGTAAGAATTAATGTCTTCCCTAGCAACACAATAATGCAACACAAACACAAATGTAATTCATCAACTTCTAATTTCGTCCATAGCGAAATTCGTGAATGCTTGTGTTTACCCTGAAATCCGAGTAACAATTGAATTGTTCGTAGTTCAAAGGATGCACAAATTGATTTGATACAACGTAAGATATAATGTAAAGTAATTGAATTTTAATATGCAAAAGAACGATCAAACCGCTGTATTAGAATGGATTGCTGATAATGAAATGAAACACAATAGAGGTTGATTGATTCTGATAAAAGACAACTGAAATGTTTAGCATTTTTCTAGTAACTGTCCCGTTACCATGAAGGTAGATACCCTTCTTATAGGTAAAAGAAGACTCCCCCATATGGTAAAAACCTATTTACAAGATAAAATCCCTTCAATTACGGGATGGAATATCCCTAAAATAATGGTTTAACGTCTATGACGGTTGAGATCTTCATTCCCGCCAAGATATCAGGAATCCACGAGATATCCGGTCGAAACTGATCTTTCATGACGAGGTGTATCTTTGTCGATCGATGTCGATTGCCTTATCTCGGTTGCTCTAGTTTCTTACCTGACTCGCTGACCCCGGATTGAAGCAACCTGGTCTTGCACTGTGCCCGGGCCCGATCCTCCTTATGTGGTCGATTATATCCGACCCAATACAGATAGTCCCCTCGTTTATTGGAGAGTAAGGACAACAAACAATATGAATCTTCGTTCTTTGAGATCTCCGGTTAAACGATCAACATCTTCATTAAGCTTGACACGAAGTCAGAAGCATCAAGTCACTCAACCCTAAAAGTCTCCTTGTTAGCGTGTGACGGCAGCGCCGTGACGCACGTGACCATCAACATAAGAAATCATTGCCTGTCCCATCTATCTGCAAAACTCTGCAACTCCTGCGCGCAACATTTAATTCTTCTTTGCATCGTGCTCTGAATCGCGGCTTTTTGAGAAAGTATAAATACTTCTCTCCTTCTTTGTATTCCCTTCTTCACTTTTACGCTACTTAGCAATTTGTTTCCTTTAGCTTTCTTCATCAGAAACCTCCCTTTTCCTTTGCTTCTTGACCGGTATCAATGCTTCGGTGCAATATACTAAGGAAAACGGGGTGGCTCCGGTACTAGTTTTTCGGTCATTCGGTACGCCCATAAGACTTCGGGTAGAATTTCCCTCCATTTTCCTTTAGCGTCGACTAGCCTTTTCTTCAAGTTTTGGATTATGGTTTTGTTGGTCGATTCTGCTTGACCGTTGCCGCTGGGGTGATATGGAGTTGACAATATCCTCTTGATCTTGTTGTCTTCGAAGAACTTGGTTATCGTACTGCCAATGAATTGTTTTCCATTATCTGCATACGATTTCTGAAGGCATCCCGAATCGGCAGATGATATGATCCCATATGAAGTCGATTACCTCTTTCCCTGACCTTCTCGTAAGCCTGTGCTTCCACCCACTTAGAAAAATAGTCAGTCATAAAAAGGATAAATTGAGCTTTACCTGGTGCTCGAGGGAGGGGACCTACAATGTCCATCCCCCACTTCATAAATGGCCATGGCGATATGATTGAATGCAATGTTTTTGTAGGTTGGTGGATTATTGGTGCATGTCTTTGACATCCACTGCACTTGCGTACATATTCCTTTGCATCCTTTTCCATGTCGTTCTAGTAATAGCTGGCCCGAATCACCTTTCGAACTAATGAGTCAGAGCCGGAATGGTTGCCACAAGCTCCTTCATGTATTTCTTTCAAGATATACTCGGTGTCTCCTGGTCCGAGACATATAGCTAGAGGTCCTCCGAAGGTCCTTCTGTATAGAGTTCCATCATCGGCCAGATAAAATTGGGCCGCCTTCGTGCGCAGCGCTCTCGATTCTTTGGGATCGGATGGCAATTTACCAGAGCTGAGATACTCTATATAATTATTTCTCCAATCCCAGGTCAAGCTTGTTGAGTTGACCTCGGCATGACCTTCCTCCTCCACCGACCTTAGCAACTGCACGACTTTTTCGGAGTCAATTTCTTCGTCTTCGACCGATGAGCCTAAGTTGGCGAGGGCATCGGCTTTGCTGTTTTGTTCACGAGGTATGTGCTGCAGGGTCCACTCCTTAAACTTGTGTAATGTGACATGAAGTTTATCCACATACCTTTGCATACGTCCTTCCCTAACTTCGAACGTTCTATTCACTTGGTTGACAACAAGGAGGGAGTCGCACTTGGCCTCGATCACTTCTGCTCCAAGGTTCTTGGCCAATTCTAGACCTGCGATCATAGCCTCACATTCGGCCTCATCGTAGTCAGTTTTATAGTCCTAATAGATTGTCTAATCGTGTTCCCAGTCGGGGGCTTGAGTACGATGGCTAGCCCCGACCCCTTTGAATTTGAGGCACCGTCTGTGAACAGAGTCCACACTCCCGAAGTAATCCCCAGTTTAGCCATGAGTTCTTTCTCGATTTCGGGGACGAGCGACGGTGTGAAGTCGGCGACAAAATCGGCAAATACCTGAGATTTTATCGAGGTTCGAGGTCGATACTCGATATCTTACCCACTGATCTCGATGTCCCACTTGGCTAATCGACCCGACAACTCGGGTTTATGCATAACATTTCTAAGGGGGTAAGTCGTCACCACGCATATTGGGTGACATTGAAAATATGGTTTCAATTTCCTAGAGGCACTCAGTAAAGCGAGTGCTAGTTTTTCTAAGTGTGGGTACCTGGTCTCGGCTTCCCCTAATGTCCTACAAACGTAATAAATGGGAAATTACGTACCTTGTTCTTCTCGGACCAGGACCCCGCTCACTGCTATCTCCGATACAGCGAGGTAAAGGTATAATTGTTCGCCTGTTTTCGGTGTATGTAGTAAAGGCGGGCTAGAAATATACCTTTTTAGTTCCTCCAATGTATGTTGGCATTCCGGTCCCCATGAGAATTCGTTCTTCTTTTTTAGCAAATTGAAGAATCGATGACTCCTGTCCGACGATCTCGATATGAATCGGCGCAAAGCTGCAATCCGGCCTATCAATTTTTGTACGGCCTTGACGCTGTCGACGACCGTTATGTCCTCGATGGCCTTAATTTTGTCTGGGTTGATTTCTATTCCCCGGTTCGAGACCATAAACCCAAGGAACTTCCCAGAGCCCACTCCGAACGCGCATTTCTCCGGATTCAATTTCATGTTGTATTTCTTCAGAACGTCAAATGTTTCCTCCAAATGATTTAAATTGTCCTCTGCTCGCAGGGACTTAACCAACATGTCATCGATATAAACTTCCATCGTTTTACCTAGTTATTTTTGAAACATTTTATTTACCAAGCGTTGATATGTCGCCCCTGCATTCTTAAGCCCGAAAGGCATCACATTATTGCAATAAGTGCCATACTTAGTGATGAAGGATGTTTTTTCTTGGTCATCCTTATCCATTTGTATCTGGTTATACCCAGAATAGGCGTCGAGAAAACTAAGAGTCTCGTGGCCAGCAGTAGCATCGATCATGCGATCGATGTTGGGCAAGGGGAAGGAGTCTTTGGGGCATGCTTTATTTAGGTCTTTATAATCTATGCACATCCTAAGTTTGTTTCCCTTCTTAGGGACTACAACTATATTAGCCAACCATTCTGGGTACTTAACCTCCCGAATGGACCCTATGTTTAAGAGTTTAGTTACCTCGTCCTTGATGAAGGCCTGCTTAGCTTCGGACTGAGGTCTCCTTTTTTGTTTGATCGGCCGAAATTTCGGATCGATACTCAGCTTGTGCATTGCAATTTCCGGTGGTAAGCCTGTCATGTCTAAATGGGACCAAGCGAAGGAATTTTCATTAGCCGAAAGGAAAGTAAGTAATTTGGACTTGAGCTCGGAGTTTAAACCCGAGCCCAAATGTACCTTTCGATCGGGTGCGTCGCTGCGGATCGAGACTTGTTCGAGCTCTTCGACCGTCGACTTGGTTGCGTCGGACTCATCCGGAGCAATAAACGATCAGGGTACCCCGCAACTATCTTCGTCGAGCTGATCTTGTTCACCGTCACATGTTGAAGGCGGCTTCTCTGATTGCTATTTAGCCTTCTGTGGGGGAACGGTAGATTTCGGTATCGCTACATCCACTGCGAACATTTCCCTTGCCGCATGTTGCTCCCCGTAGACGGTGATGACTCCCTCGATCGATGGAAATTTCAACATTTGATGTAAGGTCGAGGGTACGGTCTTGATATCATGTATCCAAGGCCTCCTGAGCAAGGCGTTATATCTCATATCGCCTTCGATTATGCAAAATTTTGTTGCCCTGATAGTCCCAGCGATATTCACCATTAGCGTTATTTCACCCTTGGTCGTTTCTGAAGCCATGTTGAAACCGTTGAGGACCCGGACCTCGGAGATAATCTGGCTTGACAGACCCAGTTGCTCAATGACCTAAGATCGAACTATGTTGGCTGAGCTCCCGGGGTCGATAAGTACGCGCTTCACTCGGGTATCATGTACTAGCATCGATATCACCAGTGCATCATTATGAGGTTGTGTAAGACCTTCAATATCCTTGTCGCTAAAATACAAAGTTCCTTCTGTTGCGTAGTCCCGAGTACGTTTTTCTCGGGTAATAGATATTTTGGTGCGTTTCAATACCGGTACTTGAGGCGTATCCGTTCCCCCGATTATCATGTCGATTGTGTGCCGCGGCTCTTCTTGATTTGCTGGTCTGTTCCAATTTTCGTAGTGGTTTTTTGCTCGATCGCCTAAAAATTCCCGAAGATGCCCGTTTTCAAGCAACCGGGCTACTTCTTCTCTTAGCTGCCGGCAATCCTCCGTTCTGTGCCCGTGAATGCCATGATACTTGCATATAAGGTTGGGGTCTCTCTTGGCAGGGTCTGTTTGTAACGGCCTTGGCCATTTGGTGTCTTTGATGTGTCCGATTGCTGAAACAAGAGTCACCGAATCGACATTAAAATTATATTCGGACAATCGATGTGTTTCTTGGCGGTTACTGGTTCTCTCGAAGTTGTTTTTCGGCAACTGTATCCTGTTCCTTTGGTTGGGGTCGTTCATGCTTTCCTGTCTCGGGGATTTGTGCCCCCTCGAGACAATCCTTCGATCTTCTGGGTATGGCCGGTGTCTATCTCGATTCGACCTTGGATCTCTATAGTTATCTCTTAGAGATCAATCAAAAGTTCTAATAGGGTAGGAAGAGCCCGATGGAACCCCGATCTGGTCATCTTCTACTCTGATCTTCGACTGGTACCGGTTGTGAATGTCTGCCCAAGTGATGGCTGGGTACTTAATTAAGCTCTGTTTGAGTTACTGAGATGCCGCATAACTTCTGGCATTGAGCCCTTGAGCAAAGGCTTGCACGGCCCAATCATCTGTAATCGGTGGCTGGTCCATTCGCTCCATTTGAAAGCGAGACACAAACTCTCTTAACATTTCGTTGTCACGTTGTCTAACTTTGCATAGATCCGATTTTCTCGTTTCAACCTTGATGGCGCCCGCATGGGATTTGACGAAGGTATCAGCGAGCATGGCAAAGGAATAAATGGAGTTCGGTGGTAAGTTGTGATACCACGTCATTGCTCCCTTGGAGAGGGTCTCTCCAAATTTTTTCAGGAGGACGGACTCGATTTCATCGTCTTCGAGGTCGTTTCCCTTTATAGCACAGGTGTAAGCCGTCACGTGCTCGTTTGGATCCGAAGTCCCATTATATTTAGGGATTTCGGGCATGCGAAACTTTTTCGGAATCGGTTTTGGAGCGGCACTGGACGGGAAAGGTTTTTGCACAAACTTTTTCAAGTCCAAACCCTTCAACACCGGGGGGGGCTCTCGGTATCTGGTCTACCCTTGAATTATACGTTTCAAACTTCTTGTCGTTAGCCTCGATTCATTTTTCAACCGTCTCGACCCGTTTAGTCAACTCCACGAGCATTTTGATAATCCCGAAGTTGATTCCTGAACCGTTCTCATCTCGTTGCACTGTGATCCTCTCGTTTTGTTGGGCTACCCCTCGAGAAGAAATGGCTTCGGCTCCGCCCAGGTTCCGACTGCGACTTTGAATTTGAGCTATGGCCGCTTGCTGGGCTTGCAGCATATCAAATGTTACTTTGAGGTTTTATTTCATTTTCTCCACTACGTTGAATCCCTGAGTGATTTTCCCCCCGAATGTTGTTTGATGGGCCAGGGGTCTGATCAGCGTCGACTGCTATTTGGGAGTTGGCGTCGATCGGGACCTCGTTTCCGGGCATAACATTGTTTTTGGTGGTTAAACTCGTTGTTGACGGGGAGTGAGTGTGACATGATTATGCTGTAATCTGAAAAAACAGAAGATTCTGCAAAGAGCAAGTGTAAAATAGTGTGTAACAAAGAATTGTATCAAAAAATTCACTAATATCCTTAGCCCCACGGTGGGCGCCAAACTGTTTACCCTGAAATCCGAGTAACAATTGAATTTATTCGTAGTTCTAAGGATGCACGAATTGATTTGATACAACATAAGATATAATGTAAAGTAATTGAATTTTAATAAGCAAAAGAACGATCAAACCGCTGTATTAGAATGGATTGCTAATAATAAAATGAAACACAATAGAGGATGATTGATTCTGATAAAAGACAAATGAAATGTTTAGTATTTTTCTAGTAACTGTCTCGTTACCATGAAGGTAGATACCCTTCTTATAGGTAAAAGAAGACTCCCCCATATGGTAAAAACCCATTTACAAGATAAAATCTCTTCAATTACGGGGTGGAATATCCTTAAAATAATGGTTTAACGTCTATGACGGTTGAGATCTTCATTCCCGCCGAGATATCAGGAATCCAACATTGATGGCATGAATATAGCTTGATCAGGTTTACCTGCATCAATTGTGTCGCGACCCAACCTCGGGGGCCCGCGACCGGGCACCGAACCCTGCTTGCAGAGTACCGGCGAACTTATTATTCATAAGGTGCACATACTAGCCAACACGGCAATAACGACATGAACCCTGTTGACAATAATAACATTAACCTGTTAACTAGGATAACATAAACATTTCGACAATAACCTGTCATACCTTAACATACATTCACCACACATCATCAACCGGGCTATATACAAAACCACACAACAAAATAAATACTTTGCCGATACGGCAATTTAACTTTACATAGCCCAACCCTTAACTACACATAACTGACATTTGTCTATTGAGCCTCTAAGGAGTGAGTACATATATACCAAAACATAACCTACGTCGGAACAGGACTCCGACATGCCCAAAAACTTTACACAAAAGGCATACCCAAGTATAGCAGGTCCGGAAGATGAACCCTGCTATGTCTGCTGATCTGACAACCTACTGCGGTGGAGGAACTTCGCCTGTCAATCTATTCGGACCTGCAGCACGATATGCAGCATCCACAAACAAAGGACGTCAGTACGGAATATGTACTGAGTATGTAAGATAGGAATGTAACTGAAACAGTAACATAAGCAACATGATAAATCACAATACTCATAACAATGGAATTTACCTCTGAGGCATCGTACCTTAGCATATTCATTATGGAACTCATTTCCATCATTTCAGAGATTCAAGACATGTTTCATTATCACAAGTCTGTTACTTTCATACGGGTTCATTATATCCAATGCATTAAGTATTCATCTCTTTAGTTTATACCTATTTTACTGTAGGTTTCTTACTTCCAAGCATATCGTTCAAATACATTCATCATATATTCATTCCATTTGTACAATCATCGCGCATACGTCCTTATAGGACCACAACCAATAGATATGCCTCCACGGGCTCATAATCATAATCATCATTATAATCATAACCTTACCCGGCCATATCAAGCTCGGTCATAGTCATGTGTGCCTCTTTGGGCTCATACCCGGCTATATCAAGCTCGGTCATAGTCATGTGTGCCTCTTTGGGCTATGTGTGCCTCTTTGGGCTCATACCCGGCTATATAAAGCTCGGTCATAACTACCCGGTCACAACGGCTCGGTCATAACTACCCGGCCACAATGGCTCGGTCATAACTA
>MCJB01052501.1:0-28150 GCA_002018475.1 Nicotiana obtusifolia | reverse complement strand
ACCCGGCCACAACGGCTCGGTCATAAACAAATATCACAAGTTGGCTCATTCGTTCACTTCTTCATTACATGGAATCATTCCAATTAAATCATATACAACCATATATTTGCACTTAATTCATAGCAACTCAATCATATATAATCATACTTACATACATTCAATTCGTGACAATTCATTCGTGCCTTACGTTCTCTCTTGTCACTTTTATTACTCTCTCTTCTTTGTCACAACATAGCATTTAATTCGTGCATCAATCGTACTTATCAATAACACAATTCCGAACAAATAGCAACACGTGGAATCTCCCATAGGAGGGAATCAATATAAGCTCTCTTAGCTTCTAAGAATAGAGTATACTTTTGGGGCTTCTATGAGACATTGTATAGAACAGGAATCGTGCAAAAGAAAGAACGTTATAGTCTTACATACCTGGAATGTTTATCTAGCATCCGCTTCCAAGCTTATGGAAGTGCGTAGAATTCCTTAATCTACAATTTTGGGAACAACCCAATCATTACTTACTATACTTCATACTACTATTCATAATTTATGAAGTTCAAGTAATTCTTTCCCCCATTCTCTTCCTTCATAGCCTTATTAAACATGTTTACGACACATGCAACTCAAAATCATTCATCACCCATTCTATTGGTGGTGATTAATTTAGACCCATAGCTTTCTTTCTCATTTTCATGGGTTCCTACATGCATGTGATGGATTCCCAAGGATCCCTAAGAGAATGGGTGTAAGAACTTACTTTGCATGTTGATTAATCTATTTATCTTCCTTTGATTCTTCAATTTTTAAGCTTCGCCTTTGATTTGGGTTTTGCAAAAGGAATACCTCAGCTAGGGTTCCTTCTTACTTCTTCAATTTCGCTTTCCTTCTTCAATTTCTTGTGTTTGGATGAAGAAGAATCGATTTGGGCTTGGGGGTTCCTTGAGAGATGTTCTTGAGAGTGTTCAGATGTTTTGGGGTCTTATAAAATGAAATGGAACGAGTTTGGGTGCCTTTTATAGGTCAAGGAGTTAAAACTTAATTTCAGCACAAATGTTAGATTCGCGACGCAGAAGGGGCATTTCGCGGTTCGCTTTTGGGTTTCGCGGACTGCTTTTTGGTCGCGAAATGCGACCTTGTGTTCTGCTTCAGTTCGCGACGGGAGGGGTCAGTTTCGCAGTTCGCTTTTCCATTTCGCGAACAGCGTTTCTGTTGGGTTTCTCGCCTGGGCTTACTGTCCGTGTTCGCGATGGCCTTGTTGATTTCGCGAATCGCTTTTCCCATTTCGCGGTTCGCTTTCCTTCACTTTGCCGTCGCTTTTTCGACAAGAAGCCAACCCAGGCTTCTGCCTCACTTCGCGACAGATTCGCGATCCGCATGTGTGTTTCGCGGATCGCATTTTTGACATTGGGAACGCTTTTTGTCCCTTTTGTTCTTTTCCTTATTATTTTCAACTCTTTTCAATACTTTCTTGCTTTTAAGCCCTTACACATATACCATATCATAACTCAACTAGTAGATAATATTACACTCTTACGCCTTTCGTCCTTTTTATTTTCCCGCCCTTTTTTTCTTAAAAAATTTTTTTTTTTCAATATATATCAACCATTCTTCTCATTCTTAGGCCCATACACACTTACCACATTACGGCATAATCACATAGGTGAATTTACTGGGTATCACAAATTGTTGTTCTTGAATGTAGCCCACATGAATCTTGGGAATCTTGATTCTTGAAAATAAGATTATAGTCTTGAAGCAATTTGCATTGTTCTTGAAAGGGTTCTTGAATAATCAACCATTTTTATACATTTTTCCTTGAATTCTTGAAGTTCTTGAACGTCAAAGTTGTTGTTCTTAGAAGTAGTCACATGAAACTCAAGAATCTTGAAGTTCTTGGTGTTAAAATTGTAATTCTTGAAAAGTTTTGCATTGTTCTCGAAGAGGGTCTTGAATCCTCAATCGTTCTTAACGGGTCTTCTTTGAATTCTTGAAGTTCTTGAATATTAATCTGATAGTTCTTGGGGAAGTCTTGAACGTGTGAGAGAGAAAGAAAAAAGGGCCGAATTTGTGAACTTGAAAGGTCGCTAACCAACTTGATCAATTAGAAGAAGCCAATTTGAAGACAAGTGTGAAATCCTACCCGAAATTTGAGTGAACCCGAGAGTCATTCAAAAAGTGAGAGGGAGTATTTTTAACTAACCTTAACACATTCTCTACTCTTGTTTCTTTTGCAGGTACATGCCTATGGAAGGAGAAAAGGTTGTGATAGACATTACTTTAGCCGAGCTTTGGGATGAAGTAAGGGCGCTTAGTATCAGAGTGGAGAACCTTGAAAGAACCGCTAGTACTTGGAAGAATGTCGGGGAAGGAACTAGTGATGATTCTACCTTAAGACCTGAACATGATGGTATTGTTTGTGAGGTTGAGTGTGACGATGAAGTTTCTACTAATGTTCACCCCTTGCCTAGTGTTGTTAATGATGTTCTACAGGAATATGTGGACATGTTTCCCGAGGAGATGCCGAGTGGACTACCTCCATTGAGGGGGATAGACCAAATTGACTTTGTTCCGGGGTCATTTATTCCGAACAAACCCGCATATCGAAGCAATGCACAGGATGCTAAGGAGTTGCAACGACAAGTGGATGAGCTATTATTGACTAAGGGGCTAGTTCGAGAGAGTCTAAGTCCGTGTGCCGTAACCGTGATTTTGGTTTCAAAGAAAGACGGCACTTGGAGGATGTGTGTTGATTGCCGAGCCGTCAACAAGATAATGGTAAAGTATCGTCATCCTATCCCTAGGTTAGATGACATGCTAGATGAGTTATGTGGTCCAAGTGTGATGCAGGTCAACCTAATCATGATACATTTAAACCTTCAAGACCATTCATGAGAAGTCAAGCTAAAGAGCTTCATGATGCACATTTGATTGTGAAGAAGAGCCAAGCGCTTGGCGTGTGATGTTTGTTACTGTGTTGAGATTATCGTGTACTTATGGAAGACATTAATTCTTGCTTGCTTTGGAGTCTTGCGTGACTACTTCTTAAACTTAGCCAAATTGTGACCTTGTTGTTAGTTATCTGTTTCCTAGTTGATTTTGGTTAACTAGTTATTCTTTTTCTATTTGATTTAGGTAAAGGCTCATTCTATATAAGCCCAAACACTTCAATATTTTTGGGACCTTATATGAATTTTACAAAGAAATTTCGGCCAAGCCTTTTGTGCTTCCAAACGTGTGACTTTAACTTGTCCAATTTTGGTGTGATTCAAAATTGAACTTGTTCCCTTGTTTGATCGAACAATTTGCAAGATCATCGTTATCTTGAGGGTTGTTCGTGTAGTATAGGTAATCCGTGACTTCATCAAGAAGGTAAGTAGACTCGTTCCTAGTTGCTGTCTTGATAACTCATAAAGCGTCTTGCTTCTATCTTTTGTTTTCTTGTTTCTGCATTTAATATTGCATCAGTTGGTATCAGAGCAATTATATTGCATCAGTTGGTATCAGAGCTTGGAACGAGTTTATTTCTACAATCTCAATCCTGTTCTTCGTGCCTTAGTTTAGGTTCTTTCTTTGGTTTCGTTTTTGATTTTAAAAAAAAAACGTGACACAATAAAAAGAAGAAAGAAAAACCAAAAATTTATAGTTGATTGAAGTTGTTAAATCATCTAGGGATTGAAGTCTTGAAGATTGCTTGTTAAAGAAACGTTCTTGAACCGATTCTTGAATTCTTGATCGTTAGAAACCGATAATCTTGAAATCTTGTGTTACAGCCCGTGATTTCGTGCGTTAGAATACGCCGTAAGATAGTTTACCTATAATAGCCTAAGAACCCGGAAAAGAGTTCAAAAAGTCAAGAAGAGCGCAAAAGGGCTTCGCAAAACCCACATGCGAGCCGCATTTCTCGCACTGAAATCGCAAACTGAGACAGATTTCTGGGCAGAAATCTGCGTCAGAAATGCGGCCACTATGCGACCGCATAATGCAAATGCGGACCGCAAAAATGACATCCTCCATCGCATAATGAGACAGAGTTCTGGGCTAAAATCAACGTCAGGAATGCGGCCAGAATGCGGTCGCATACAAAAATGCGAACCGCAAATCTGACCCTCCTGCATCGCATAGTGTGATAGGTTTCTGGGCAGAAATGTGCGACCAAAATGCGAACCGCATGTCGTTTTTGCGGCAGAAATGCGATCGCAAACCTGAAAACGTCAGACACGTGTGTCACTTATTACAGACCTATAAAAAGGGTCCAACCCAGTTCTTTCTTCATTCTTCTGAAACTCAAAACATAGAAGGAGACCCCCCCTGCAACCCTTTCTCATAGTCCCACACAAACTTAACCAATTTCTTCTCCTTTCAAGTTCTAAATTGGAGAAAGAATCTAGGAATTGAAGAATTGAGGAAAAGCCCCTTCTGCAAGCCCTAATTGAGAGTAAGGTGTGAAGTTGAAAGACCAAGGAGAAGGGCTGAGATAATTGATGCAATATTAAAATGCGGAAACAAGAAAATAAAAGATAAAAGCAAGACGCTCAATGAACTATCAAGACAACAAGTAGGAACTAGTCTACATACCTTCTTGATGAAGTCACGGAGTACCTATACTATACGAACAACCCTCAAGACAACAATGGTCTTGCAAACTGTTCGATCAAACAAAGGAACAAGTTCAATTTTGAATCACACCAACATTGGACAAGTTAATTCACACGATTTTGGGAGCAATGTGCTGCCGTTTTTTGATTGATAATAATGTCAAAAGGTCTCAAAATAATGAAGTGTTTAGGCTTATATACAATGAGCCTTTACCTAAATCAACTAGGAAAAGAATAATTAGTTAACCTAAATCAACTAGGAAACAACTAATTAACAAAAAGGCCACAATTTGGCTAAGTTCAAGAAAGAGTCACGCAGGACCCCTTAAGTAAGAATCAATGTCTTCTACAGCAACACAATAATACAACATAAACACAAATGTACATCTTCAACACAAGATTCGTCCATAGCAAGATTTATGGACGCTTGGCTCTTCTCCAAGGCTAACCAATGTCTTTTCTTGTCTTATCCGACATTGATGGCATGAACGTAGCTTGATTAGGTTGGCTTGCATCATTCTCCCCTTCTTGAGAAGATTTCGTCCTCGAAATCGAACCATCTCATCTTTCAAAGCGACACTACCTGCAATACAAGGAGTTAAGTCAGAAACGTTGAATGTTTTAGAAACACTAGACTCACCAGGTAGGTCTATAACATAGGCGTTGTTATTGATCTCCTGCAATACTTGGAATAAACCATCTCCTCGCAGCATGTTTACATATTCCTGTAAAACATCATCAATCATGGTACCAGCATTGACAGAAGAAGCATCCAAAGCAGCCTCAGACATAATCGGAACTCATTCAGCAGCAGCTTCACACAGAGACAGACCACACAATCAAGACTGGCACACATAACAGAACAAAGACACAATAGCACAACCACACGAGATAAGCAGCAATCCAGCAGCAGGAAGGAACACAAAACAAGAAGGAAAACAGGCAGCAAGAAGCAGTCCAACATAACCAAGAAAATCAGCAGCACCAGTAGGAACAAAATATACAGCAATCAGCTCATCAGCAGCAATAATCTGCTCAACAACAGGAAAATCACACAGCAAAAAGAAGACCAGCACCCTCTGAAACAATCAAGAACACGACAGGAAAGCACCATTAACAAACAACAGAACAACACACAGCAGGGAACCAGCAGCAACAGCAGGAACACAACAACCAGAAAGCAGCAGAGCAGCAACAGCAAGGATTATGATCAAGCAATTAATATCTAGCATGCATTGAACTACTACCCAGATCACCATGGAATCAACAGGAAAGCAACAACAGAAAGTGGAACAGAAGACAGAAACTCTGGAAAGCATTTTTAGACATAGAAAGAGAAACTCTGGAAATCTAGCAAAGAGAAGAAACCAGACGCCTCCTTCGCCGGTACCGGCTCCGGCCGGTGAAGCCAGTGCACTGACTACCTATATCTCCAGAAACAAAACTTATCCCAGTTCGAAAGGTCACTACTGAAAGTACTATAGAGGAGAAAACTGTCATCTCTTTCAAAGCTCACCGACGGTCTCTAATGGCGACGCGGGCCGGCGATTCTCCGGCTGGCCAGCCCTCGTCACCTACCCCCCCTGCTCACCCAACCCAAGACACCAACATAACCCTAACTCAATCTCTTGATTTCACTAAAATTCTGAAGCCAGCTACTTTAAACAGCCCGAGTACAAAAAACCCTAGCCAACAAATTGACCCAATCACTTTCCAGCGAGCTACTTATCTGCATGGCCAAGCGATCGTGAAATTCACTGAAGCAGAAGTCACTCGCATGAATCGCATTGAAGGTCTACNCTATAATAGCCTAAGAACCCGGAAAAGAGTTCAAAAAGTCAAGAAGAGCGCAAAAGGGCTTCGCAAAACCCACATGCGAGCCGCATTTCTCGCACTGAAATCGCAAACTGAGACAGATTTCTGGGCAGAAATCTGCGTCAGAAATGCGGCCACTATGCGACCGCATAATGCAAATGCGGACCGCAAAAATGACATCCTCCATCGCATAATGAGACAGAGTTCTGGGCTAAAATCAACGTCAGGAATGCGGCCAGAATGCGGTCGCATACAAAAATGCGAACCGCAAATCTGACCCTCCTGCATCGCATAGTGTGATAGGTTTCTGGGCAGAAATGTGCGACCAAAATGCGAACCGCATGTCGTTTTTGCGGCAGAAATGCGATCGCAAACCTGAAAACGTCAGACACGTGTGTCACTTATTGATAGACCTATAAAAGGGGTCCAATCCAATTCTTTCTTTATTTTTCTGAAACTCAAACATAGAAGAAGGCCCCCTGCGACCCTTTATCATAGTCCCACATAAACATAACCAATTTCTTCTCCTTTCAAGTTCTAAATTGAAGAAAGAATCTAGAAAGTGAAGAACAGAAGAAAAGCCCTAGCTGATTTTCCTTTTTCTACAAGCCCTAATTAAGAATGAGACCTAGGAATTGAAGAATCAAGGAAGAAGGCTAGATAATCCACATGCAAGGTAAGTCACCACCCTCTTTTCATGTATTCTTTTCCTAAGAATCCTTGGAAGCTCGTTTTATGCGTAATGTGAGCCCTAGGTTGAAGTTAATCACTGAAAATGGAGTAAGTTGTAAATGTTTTGGGTTGCATGTCTTACTACCATTGTTGTGGAGTTTTGGGGGGAGAAGGGTGTGGAGAAACACCATGTAAAATTAGGGCTATGGCTGATTATAACTATAATGTTAGAGGATAACGATAGAATCGCTTCTTTCGCTGTAGATTAAGGAAATTGTGACAATACGTAGCTTGAAATTGACGCAAGGAATACTAGGTATGTAAGACTATACCGTTCTTTCTTGCACGACTCCAATTATATAATGCAATGAATATACGAGCCCTCAAAGAATACTTTATTCTTAGAAGCTAGGAATGCTTATATTGTTTCGCCTCTTATGGGAGGATTGATATGTTATTATTTCTTCGACCTTACATCACCAAGATAGAATGAATCATCTGAGTCCAGCATGCATTATCTATTTTACTACACCGCGCCATGCTATAGTCGGTCGGGCAGGCACCTATTGTGCAAGGATATGTTTTACTCTATTTTAGTCGCACTATAGACGACAGCTATTTTACTTTACCGCGCTACGCTATAGTCGACCGGGCAGGCACCTATTGTGCAACAACTTATCAGTTGGTATGATGATTAGGAGGCCCACAGAGGCGTATATATATATGTGTATGATGATTTTCAAAATTATATATATATATATATATATATATATGTATATGCATATGCACGTCAGGCATGACATGGTTAGTCGCCCTCAAAGGCATTCAGATGGTACAGGTTGTATGTTTCTTATCCGATGCTTATTATTGTTCTTACATTATGTTTCTCGTCTTACATATTCATTACATTATCCGTACTGACGTCCTTTATTTTGTGGACGCTGCATGTCGTGCTGCAGGTCTGGACAGACAGATAGATGAAGTTCTCCCACCACAGTAGGCTATCCAGTTCAGCAGATATTGGCGAGATCCATTCCTCGGACTTGCCACAGTCTCGGTATGCACTTTGTTGTAGGCATTATGGGCATGTCGGGGCCCTGTTCCGACGTAGGTTGCATTACGTATGTTCTTGTAGAGGCTCATAGACAAGTGTCAGTGTATGTATAGACAAGTGTTGGGTTGACTCGTGTACAGTTGAATTGCCTTGTCGGCATATGTATCTTTTGTTGTATACTTCTTGCATGACGGTTGTGTCGGCTATGGTATGTTATATATGTATGTTTCCGTCATGGCACGGTATTTCTGTTGATATGTATGAAAAGTATTGTTATCAAATGGTTGAGCTAATTATGATTATTGTCGTTACTTACACGGACATTCATCAGCCTTATAGATAATAAGGAAAGTAAGATAGCAGGTACGCCGGTCCTCGGCAAGTAGGGTCCGGTGCCGGTCGCGGCCCTCCGGGTCAGGTCGTGACAAAACTTGGTAACAGAGCAGGTCGTGTCCTAGGGATTGTCTATGATCCGTTTCTAGTAGATTCCTGATTACGGGTGTGTAGCGCGCCACATTTTATAATCATGAGGTTGCCTGACATTTAGGAATGTTACCCTCTTTTCTAAATCTAGATCATGCGTAGAGCTGAGTTGTAAGTATTCATTTCTAACATTCGCCTTGTTTTCCTTCAGCGATGACTTTGACTAGAAAGTGAACAAGTAATAGACGGCTTGATACAGATGCGGGCGAGGTTACCAGTCAGGTGCCCCAAGCTAGAGAAGGCCAAAGTGAGCCTCAAAGTGAGATGCCTTCTCGGACCTCATCTACTCCTCCTTCCCTAGAGGATATTAGAAGCCACCTAGCAGCTCCAGTCCCTTCATCTGGTGCCACAGACCAGGACTTGTGGACTGCAGTACAATTGCTGACTACCTTGGTAGACTCTCAGACTCAGAGACAAAACACCGATGCTACTAACGGACCGGTCAGTACGAGAGTTCGAGATTTTATTAATCTTGACGCTTCAGTGTTTACCGGGTTTGATCCCAAGGAGGACCCGCAGACTTTTATTGATCATATTCATCGCACCCTGCGGGTTATGCATGCTAGTGATATGGAGGCAGTGGAATTGGCTTCTTACCGGTTACGGGGCGTAGCATTTTTCTGGAATGATAGTTTGGAGAGATCCAGGGGTCCAAATGCTCCCCCACCTGTGTGGAATGAATTTTCTGAGGCATTTCTTCGTCACTACCTGCCAGTTGAGGTACGACGAGCCAAAGCCGATAAATTCTTGAACCTTAAACGAGGTAATATGAGCGTGCGGGAGTACAACATGCAGTTTGATTCTTTGGTAAGGTATGCTCCCCACATGGTGGCCGAGATAGGTGATAGGGTTCATCTGTTTGTGAACGGACTGGGACCACATTTGATAAATGAGTGCACGACAACATCCTTGATAGACGGCATAGATATTTCTCGTATTCAGGCTTATGCCCAGACATTAGCGGATCGTAAGCGCCAGCAAAGAGCAGACACGGAGCAGGATAGAGGTCAGCATAAGAGGACGAGGTTTGCGGGGTATTCTGGTGACTTCAGAAGTAGTGGCAGGCCCCAGTTTTTGAGGAGTTCGGCACCACCTGTAACTAGTGCCCCTCCACAGTTTCAGAGACCTTGATATGACCGATTTACCCATTCGGGTCTAGGTCAGAGTTCGCGGGCATCAGGCTCGCAACATGACAGGGATACAAGCCAGACGAGACCCCTAACACCACATTGTGGTCAGTGTAGCAGAGCCCATTCTGGACCATGCCGTCGAGATTATGATGCATGTTATTCTTGCGGACGTCCTGGCCATGTGATGCGGGATTGTCCTTGTAGAAGAGATGGTGGTATGGCTCAGCCGACTAGATCTGTGTCTGGTTCTTCCTTATCAATTTGACCTCCAGCACCGGGTTTTCAGCAGCCAGCAGGTCGTGGTAGAGGTGAAGGTGTTGTACCAAGCTCAAGTGGTATTCAAAATCGCTTATATGCTCTAGCAGGTCGACAGGATCTTGATTCATCTCCGGATGTCGTTACAGGTATATTATAAGTGCTTTCTCATGATGTATATGCATTGATTGATCCCGGATCCACATTATCTTATGTTACACCCTTTGTGGCTGAAAGGTTTGATGTCGAACCTAAATTAATAAGTAAACCATTTGCGGTATCTACTCCAATAGGAGATTCCGTGGTTGTCAAGAGAGTATATAGAGGTTGCACTGTGATGATTTGTAGTCGTCAAACCTCGACAGATTTGTTTGAATTAGAAATGGTTGATTTCGATGTAATAATGGGAATGGATTGGTTGGCATCATGCTATGCAAGTGTTGATTGTCATATGAAGATGGTTAGATTTCAATTTCCTGGTGAACCCATCCTTGAATGGAAGGGAAACATTGCTACGCCGAAGGGTAGGTTTATTTCCTACCTTAAGGCAAGAAAGATGATCTCCAAAGGTTACATCTACCATCTCGTTCACGTTATGGACACGGAGGCAAAGTCGCCTATTCTACAATCAATTCATGTAGTCAATGAATTTCCAGATGTCTTTCCAGATGTGTTGCCTCATACTCACCCAATTTCTGTCCCTCCATACAGAATGGCCCCTACAGAATTGCGAGAGTTGAAAGTACAATTGAAGGACTTGCTGGATAAAGGCTTCATTAGGCCTAGTACTTCACCTTGGGGTGCGCCAGTCTTGTTCGTACGAAAGAAAGACGGATCGTTATGGATGTGTATCGATTATCGTCAGTTGAATAAGGTTACCATAAAGAACAAATATTCTCTTCCAAGGATTGATGACCTGTTTGACCAACTTCAGGGAGCCAAGTATTTTTCCAAGATTGACCTACGTTCAGGGTATTTTCAGTTGAGCGTCAAAGAAAAAGATGTTCCAAAAACAGCCTTCCGAACAAGATATGGGCATTTTGAGTTCTTAGTAATGTCGTTCGGGCTAACCAATGCCCCGGCAGCTTTTATGGATCTCATGAATACCATTTTCAGGCCTTATCTTTATCTGTTCGTGGTTGTATTCATTGATGATATCTTGGTGTATTCTCGTTCAGAGGCAGAACATATGGGCCACTTGCGGATAGTATTGCAGACCCTTCGGGATCACAAGTTATGTGCAAAGCTCTCCAAATGTGAATTCTGGCTGAACTCAGTAGCATTTTTAGGCCATGTGATAGCTGAAGAGGGTATCAGTGTCGACACTCAAAAGATCGACGCAGTCAAGTATTGGCCGAGACCTACAACGCCAGCAGAAGTCCGTAGCTTCTTGGGCCTAGCAGGATACTACAGGAGATTTGTAGAATGGTTTTCTTCTATATCGGCACCATTAACTAAGCTGACTCAGAAAGCTACCAAATTCCAATGGTCTGATGTTTGTGAGCAGAGTTTTCAGGAGTTGAAGAATCGATTAACATCCGCTCCAGTTCTTACTCTTCCTGAAGGAACTGAAGGTTATGTGGCATATTGTGATGCCTCCGACATAGGTTTGGGATGTGTACTGATGCAGCATGGGAAGGTGATTGCTTATGCTTTGAGACAATTGAAGAAGCATGAAAAGAATTATCCAACCCATTATTTGGATTTGGCTGCAGTAATATATGCTTTGAAGACATGGCGACACTATCTATACGGTGTCCATGTTGATATCTACACTGACCATAATAGTTTGCAATACATCTTCAGTCAAAAAGAGTTAAATTTGAGACAGCAACATTGGCTCGAATTACTGAAAGACTACGACGTCGAAATATTATATCATCCGGGCAACGCCAATGTTGTGGCAGATGCCCTCAGTCGTACGTAAATGGAAAGCTTAGTGCAGTTTGAAACAGGTAAACGGAGTTTAACTGAAGAGCTTCATCAGCTAGCTAACATGAGAATCAGATTATTAGACTCCGAGGACAGAGGTGTTGTTGTACATAATACCTCAGAATCATCCTTGGTAGTCGAGGTAAAAGCACGACAATATGAAGATCCCACCTTGGTACGATTGAGAGAGGGCATTCAACAGGGAAAGATTTTAGCTTTTGAGATTGCAGGGGATTGAACACTGAGGTGCCAAGGCCGATTATGTGTGCCTAATGTGGCCGGGTTGCGAGAAAAGATCATGAAGGAGATTCATCAATCCCGATACTCCATCCATCCCGGTTCAACAAAGATGTACCATGATGTCAAGGAGCAGTATTGGTGGGATAATATGAAGAAGTCTATTGCACAATTTGTAGCCTAGTGTCCCAATTGTCAACAAGTAAATATAGAACATCAGAAACCCGGTGGATTGCTCCAAGATATAGAGATTCCGACCTGGAAATGGGAGGTGATTAACATAGACTTCATTGTTGGGCTACCTCGCTCCAGTCGTAAGTTCGACTCCATCTGGATGATAGCTGATCGACTTACAAAATGTGCCCATTTTCTGCCTGTTAAGGCGACTTACACAGCTGAAGACTATGCAAAGCTGTATATCAAGGAGATTGTTAGACTTCGTGGTGTGCCGGCGTCTATTATATCAAACCGAGGAGCTCAATTTACGACTAACTTTTGGAGGTCTTTTCAGAAAGGTTTGGGCACACAGGTGAATCTCAACACAGCTTTTCATCCGCAGACTGACGGACAGGCGGAACGTACCATTCAAACACTGGAAGATATGCTAGGGCATGTGTTCTAGATTTTAAGGGAAGTTGGGATGACCACCTTTCACTCATAGAATTTGCCTACAATAATAGCTACCATTCCAGTTTAGGAGTATTTTGGAAAATATTCTACTCGCACAGGAGATTGTCACTGATATAAGGAAGAGAGGAAAGCCTGCAAATGTAGTGATTAAGCTTGATATGGCAAAGGCATATGATAGAGTTTCTTGGAAATACTTGATGCACGTTTTGAGAAGGATCGGCTTTGCAGAGCATTTCATAAGCATGGTTTGGAACTTACTGTCGAATAACTGGTACTCTGTGTTAGTCAATGGACAATCAACAGGCTTCTTTAAATCGAGCAGGGGGGTAAAGCAAGGAGATCCTTTATCTCCAACATTATTCATTCTTTCTGCTGAGGTACTGTCGAGGTCACTTAATAAGCTATTTGACGACAGTTCTTTTGTGGGTTTTGGAATGCCAAAATGGTCAGATCCTATGAACCACTTGGCATATGCTGAAGATACCATTATTTTTGCATCTGCGCATACGCCGTCAATGCATAAAATAATGGACGTATTAGCAGGATATGAGAGGGTCTCTGGACAGCAGATCAATAAAGGAAAAAGCTCTTTCTTCATGCATAACAATGCGTCAAATGTACATGTTCGAGCAGTTGAACAAATTACTGGATTTTCTAAAGGCTAGTTTCCATTCAAGTACATGGGATGTCCAATCTTTCACAGCAGGAGAAGAAAGGAGTATTACAATGAACTTATTAAAAACATTAAGAATAAGGTGCATTCTTGGAAGGGGAAGCTTCTATCATTTGGAGGAAAGGCAACACTAATTACGAGTGTGCTTCAAAGCATGCCAGTACACATGCTTTCTGTGATCGATCCTCCAAAAAATGTAATAGAGCATTTGCACAAAATGTTTGCAAGATATTTCTGGAGCAACAACGAAGAAAGCATAAGCAAACATTGGGCATCGTGGCAAAATTTGTGCTTGCCGAAGGAGGAAGGAGGCCTGGGATTTAGGTTGTTGCAGGATGTGTCAAAGGCATTATTTGCCAAGTTGTGGTGGAAGTTTAGAACTACAAAAATGTTGTGGTCTAACTTCATTTGGAACAAGTACTGTAAGAAGCAAGCACCAACTGTAGTTAGATTTACAAAAGGTTCGAATGTACGGAAACAAATGTTAATGGCAAGAGACAATATCGATCACGAGATTCTGTGGGAATTAAATAGTGGTGAAACGAGCATATGGAATGACAATTGGACTGGATTAGGGCCTTTGTATCATGTTGTCCCAGAAGAATTTCATGTGCAAGAAGGCTATCAAGATGTAAGTGAATTGCGACAACAAGGAACATGGAACAATCAACTACTGGAGCAGTTACTGCCTTATGATATTGCCACACATGTCAAAGAAAATGTGGAATACAATGATGCAAACAGAAGCTGGGATACACCTTACTGGATGCCAAATCCATCGGGCAGATTTTCACTGAATACTGCTTGGCATCTCTTGAGGCGTCGAGCAAACAAAAATAGAGAACTGTGATTAATTTGGACCAAGGGATTACCATTTAAAATCTCTTTCTTCCTATGGAGATTATGGAGGCATAAGATACCAACAGATGATCTATGGAGGAGGCAAGGATACATAATTACCTCGAGATGTTGGTGCTGTCAGATCCCTCAAGAAGAAATAATTGAACATATCTTTTTGACGAGCCCTACAGCTGTGAAGGTATGGAAAATGTTTTTGGGTGCAGCAGGAATTATGGTTCCCATGGCACAGTTGAAGCAAGTCATATGCAACTGCTGGAATGTCAAATGCTGCTCAAAATTGCGACCTTTGCTTCAAGCGGCACCTGCTATTATTACTTGGGAATTATGGAAGAAAAGAAATAACGGGAAGCATGGTGGCAGTGTGACATCGAATAGGGTCTCTTATGAAGTGAACAGGACTTTGTATTTTTTAGCAAAGAGTAGGTACCCATGGTTAACAAATCTACCAGCATTATGGCCGGAAATAGTTCAATATTTAGAAGCTTATAAACCGGTGGTCGTTACTAAGAGAGTAATATGGCAGTTCCCATATCAAGGATGGTATAAATGCAACACAGACAGTGCATCAAAGGGCAATCCTGGGCCAAGTTCATATGCCTACTGCATTAGGAATGACAATGGAGATTTTGTATATGCAAAGGCAGTGGAAATAGGAGTAACTACTAATATAGTATCTGAAGCAAAAGCAATACAGCAAGGACTGAAATATTGTGTCGAGCATGATTTGCATCCTCTCATTTTAGAAACTGATTCTTTGGTGTTGAAGAAGGTGATTGAAGGGGAATGGGATACACCTTGGGAGATCATTACTGAAGTGAGGAAGATTAAGGAGATGAAGGATAATTTCAATGTCGTACTGCAACACGTATTCAGAGAAGGCAATGCAGTAGCAGATTTTTTTGCTAACCTGGTTTTCTGTTTTGCAGGTACTCTACAGTTCTATTCATTCAATGAATTACCAACTGAAGGATGGAATCTCATCAATTTAGATAAATTGCAAACACCTAATCTAAGGATTAGGATTGCCAAAAGAAGAGCTCCAGATTAATGGTGGTCCTTGGAACATTTAAACAGTGGATTTGCTGCATTATATTCTGTACAGTATTAGAACACCTTCCAGTAGTATTAGCATGTTATCATGCTCATTCTGGAGGTGAACTTTTAGTGTACGGAAGGTATAATACAGCAAGGTATTGCTTACGATATCACCAAGAGCAAGGAACAAATAATTTGAGACTGAACAATATGTCTGTTCGAGAGAGACAAAGAGCAATTACAGGTATTCGAAGTAAGCTGAAGGTCGAGCAACTGGTTTTGAAATCAAGCTATTCAATCGAGAGTTCAGTTCGAAATATGATCTACCACATTGGAGTAACTGCAGTCCAGCTGGATCGCTTTCGACAAGGAATAATCGAAGAAGTGTTGTCTGAAATTGACACCAGCAATCGACACCAAGATTTCGAGGGCAGTTCCAGCAATCGATTTGTGATGGAAAAGAAGATCAAACGACAGCAGCATCGATCACACCCATTGATTATGGAACTGAGTGTCATTTGTGCTGGGAATCATGATCGAGTACATTCAAGGAGACAAATATTCTACAGGTTCGACTCGAAGGCAAAAATTGGAAGACATCCTATAGATTCGAGGTCGAGAAGGCTACTGTCGAGTATGTTTTGTGAGCAGCACTCGACTCTGTCAAGCATTACAACAAATCAGAACTCAAACACATTGAAAAACATTAGTTTGAATGCTGAAAAACTGAGTGTTTCGACTATGCTGATCATTTGGGAAGCTCCCAACAGAAGCAACATTGCAATGAGGAAGGGCAACACTGTCGCGGATTTTTTCACTAACAAGGTGTTTTCTTTTGCAGGAAACTGTGGTACTACAACTGTGCTAGATCAACTGTCACTAAGTTTTGACAATGCAGCTCCTACTTGTCTAAGCTTCGACAAAGCAGTTCCTACTGCAACTGAAGGACAATGGAAATTGACTGAAGTACAATTGAAATGGGCGATGATTGCTACTGGGATAGAATTTGATCTATCACAAATTGATGCCAAATTCTCGATGGTAAAATATCCCTCGAAGTAACTGGAATCGAACTTAATCAGTACAAAAAGAAAGCATCTGGAATAATTCTGGAAAGTGGCCTATAGGCAGACATTTTCATAAGTATTAGAACATTCTCCAGTGGTATTAGCATGTGCACATGCTCATTCTGGAAGTGTACTAATGCTATATGAAGACTGCACTATAGGAAATTGTGATACTACAACACCAACGGATCAACTACTTCTAAGCTTCGACAATGCAGCTTCTACTGCAACTGAAAAACAGTCACTGGATTCAAACCTCAGCAACAGGGATCATATTTAACTAACATGGAGGTTAACTTGTAGGACATTGTACCAACTTCATCTCTGATTCTACTAATCGACAGAAGGTACATGATCAACCATTACAACAACCATTACAACAATCAAAAACCAACAACGCAAAGTAAAGGAATCTGGATATTCATGCTGACAAATCCTTTGGAACAAAAAACTTAGCGCTTGGTGAGAGTATAGAAGCGGTACACTTATGTTTTGCACTTGCAGGATGAATACACAAGCCTTTACAATTGAAATGTTGGTTTCGCGACATTTTGTAATAAATAGTTTTGCTATAGTAGTACAACTATAGTTATTAGTAGTTTCTTAATTTTCTAGACAGTTTGTAAACTTTGAATTATTTGTAATATATATATGTAACCGCTGGGCAATCAGCCTAGAGGTATTTGCTAAAAAAAAAAAGATGGCCCCATACGAGGCACTGTACGGGAGGAAATGTAGATCACCAATTGGATGGTTTGAAGTCGGTGAAACTGAGTTATATGGGCCACATTTGATCCACCAAGCCATTGGGAAGGTAAAGGTGATACAGGAGCGATTGAGGACAACACAAAGCAGGCAAAAGTCCTATTCTGATGTCCGACGTCATGATTTGGAGTTTGAGGTTGGTGATTGGGTATTCCTGAGAGTCTCACCAACGAAGGGTGTCATGCGCTTCGGAAAGAAGGGTAAACTGAGTCCAAGGTACATCGGTCCGTACAAAGTCCTTCGACGGATTGGACATGTTCCTTATGAGTTAGAACTGCCATCCGAATTGGAATTTGTCCATCCGGTATTCCATGTATCTATGTTAAGGAAATGTATTGGACATCCTTCTCGGGTCGTCCCCATCCAAGACATTCAGATTACAGAGGATCTAACATATGAAAAGGTACCAGTGGCTATATTAGACCGACAAATCCGCAAAATAAAAACAAAGGATGTGGCATCCGTTAAGGTATTGTGGAAGAACAAACATACAGAAGAAATGACATGGGAGGCAGAGGAAGAGATGAAGTCTAAATATCCGTACCTGTTCCAGAACGTAGATAATGAGGATGCTGAAGGAACGCAGAATGCATTGAAAGGAGAAACATCCGTACGAGGTAAATAGGAACTTGAGATACTCTTCATTATTACAATGATAACATGCTGATAATGTACATGTCCATAAGTTTATATACTCTTGCAAAACCGTGGATCCTTACATTCGAGGACGAATGTTCCTAAGGGGGGGAGAGTGTTACAGCCCGTAATTTCGTACGTTAGAATACGCCGTAAGATAGTTTACATATAAGAGCCTAAGAACCCGTAAAAGAGTTCAAAAAGTCAAGAAGAGAGCAAAAGAGCTTCGCAAAGCTGGGTTTGCTATCACAAAACCCACATGCAAGCCGCATTTCTCACACTGAAATCGCAAACTGAGACAGATTTTTTGGCAAAAATCTGCGTCAGAAATACGGCCAGTATGCGACCGTATAATGCAAATGCGGACCGCAAAAATGACATCCTCCATCATATAACGAGACAGAGTTCTGGGCTGAAATCAATGTCAGGAATGCGGCCAGAATGCGGTCGCATTGTCGAAAATGCGAACTGCAAGTCTGACCCTCCTGCATCGCATAGTATGACAGGTTTCTGGGCCGAAATGTGTGACCAAAATGCGAACCGCATGTCGTTTTTGCGGCAGAAATGCGATCGCAAACTTGAAAACGTCAGACACGTGTCACTTATTGACAGACCTATAAAAGGGGTCTAACCCAGTTCTTTCTTCATTTTTCTGAAACTCAAACATAGAAGAAGGCCCCCTGCGACCCTTTCTCATAGTCCCACACAAACTTAACGAATTTCTTCTCCTTTCAAGTTCTAAATTGAAAAAAGAATCTAGAAAGTGAAGAACTGAAGAAAAGCCCTAGCTGATTTTCCTCCTTCTGCAAGCCCTAATTGAGAATGAGACCTAGGAATTGAAGAATCAAGGAAGAAGGCTAGATAATCCACATGCAAGGTAAGTCACCACCCTCTTTTCATGTATTCTTTTCCTAAGAATCCTTGGAAGCTCGTTTTATGCGTAATGTGAGCCCTAGGTTGAAGTCAATCACTGAAAATGGAGTAAGTTGTAAATGTTTTGGGTTGCTTGTCTTACTACCATTGTTGTGGAGTTTTGGGGGGGAGAAGGGTGCGGAGAAACACCATGTAAAATTAGGGCTATGGATAATTATAACTATAATGTTATAGGATAACGATAGAATAGCTTTTTTCGCTATAGATTAAGGAAATTTTGACAGTACATAGCTTGAAATTGACGCAAGGAATACCAGGTATGTAAGACTATACCGTTATTTCTTACACGACTCCAATTATACAATGCAATGAATATACGAGCCCTCAAAGAATACTCTATTCTTAGAAGCTAGGAATGCATATATATTGTTTCCCCTCTTGTGGGAGGATTGATATGTTATTATTTCTTCGACCTTACGTCACCATGATAGAATGAATCATATGAGTCCAGCATGCATTATCTATTTTACTACACTGCGCCGCACTATAGTCGGCCGGACAGGCACCTATTGTGCAAGTACTCTATATTAGTCGTGCAATAGACGACAGCTATTTTACGCCGCGCTATAGTCGGCCGGGCAAGCACCTATTGTGCAACCACTTATCAGTTGGTTATGATGATGAGGAGGCCCACAGAGGCGTATATATATATATATGTGTATGATGATTTTTAAAAGGATATGTATATATATATATATGTATATATGTATATGCATATGCACGTCAGGCATGACATGGTTAGTCGCCCTCAGAGGCATTCAGATGGTACAGGTTGTATGTTTCTTATCCGATGCTTATTATTGTTCTTACATTATGTTTTCCGTCTTACATACTCAGTACATTATCCGTACTGATGTCCTTTATTTTGTGGATGCTGCATGTCGTGCTGCAGGTCCGGATAGACAGATAGACGAAGTTCCCCACCACAGTAGGCTATCCAGTTCAGTGGATATTGGCGAGATCCATTCCTCGGACTTGCAACGGTCTCGGTATGCACTTTTTTTTAGGCATTATGGGCATGTCGGGGCCCTGTTCCGACGTAGGTTGCATTACGTATGTTCTTGTAGAGGCTCATAGACAAGTGTCAGTGTATATATAGACAAGTGTTGGGTTGACTCGTGTACAGTTGAATTGCCTTGTCAGCATATGTATCTTTTGCTGTATACTTCTTGCATGACGGCCGTGTCGGCCATGGTATGTTATATATGTATGTTTCCGTCATAGCACGGGATTTCTGTTGATATGTATGAAAAGTATTGTTATCAAATGGTTGAGCTAATTATGATTATTGTCATTACTTACACGGGCATTCATCGGCCTTATAGATAATAAGGAAAGTAAGATAGCAGGTACGCCGGTCCTCGACAAGTAGGGTCCGGTGCCGGTCGCGGCCCTCCGGGACGGGTCGTGACATCTTGAAACTCTAGTTGAAATCTTGAAGGTGCACGATTGAATCTTGAAAATCTTGAAGTTCTTGGAGTTCAAATTGTAGTTCCTGAAAATTTTTACGTTGTTCTTGAAGATGTTCTTGAATCCTCAAACGTTCTTAACAAGATTGCCTTGAATTCTTGAACTTTAATTTGTTGTTCCTTAAAAGGTATTGTTGAAAACGTGGAAGAGGGCCTAAAAGGTGTAAGGGAGGCCGAATTTGGGGAGGAGAAAGGAGGAGAATAGGAAACCCTAATTCCAGTCCAAGAAGGAAACAACTCCCAATCCAAAAAGGAGAAGTTTCAAGATGTTGAAAACCTAGTTGGACAAGGAGAAGGGGGACGAAAATTGGTTGGAAAAGGAAAGGGGGGAGGCCGAATTCCTAAAGGGTTAGGGAGAGGGGATTGGTCTTCTCCAAACTAAAGTAGGAAAGCTTCTAAAACTTTCTCCTTCCACTAATTTCGAAATTCTTTCTTAATTACACTACTTCTAATTAGTAATTCTTAGGTAATTTCCTACTTAAGTAATTACTAATCTTTGTGCTTGTAGGACCTCGTGCTTAAACTCAGAATTTCCACTTTCGTAGATAATTCTTGACTTATTGTGCTTACATTAAAAAAAGCTGTCCGCCTATCGAGTCACATAATTTCACTCACCCCGAAGAAAACTATTGATCTTGTGAACTTGAAAGGTCGCTAAGGAACTTGGTCAATTAGAGGAAGCCAATTTGAAGACAAGTGTGAAATCCTACCCAAAAATTTGAGTGAACCCGAGAGTCATTCGAAAAGTGAGAGAGAGTATTTTTGACTAACCTTAACACATTCTCTAGTCTTGTTTCTTTTGCAGGTACATGGCTTCAGAAGGAGAAAAAGGTTGTGACTGACATTACTTTGGCCGACCTCTTGGCTGAAGTAAAGGCACTTATTATTCGAGTGGAGAACCTTCAAAGAATAGCTGGTACATGGAAGAATGCCAGGGAAAGAACTAGTGATGGTGCTACCTTAAGACCTGAACATAATGGTTCTGTTTGTGAGGTTGAGTGTGACGATGAAGTTTCTACTAACATTCACCCCTTGCCTAGTGTTGTTAGTGATGTTTTGCAGGAATACAGGGACATATTTCCCGAGGAGATGTCGAGTGGACTACCTCCATTGAGGGGGATAGAACACCAAATTGACTTTATTCCGGGGTCACAAATTCCAAACAAACCCGCATATCGAAGCAATCCACAGGATACTAAGGAGTTGCAACGACAAGTGGATGAGCTATTGACGAAGGGGCTAGTTCGAGAGAGTCTAAGTCCGTGTGTCGTACCCGTGATCTTGGTTCCAAAGAAAGACGGCACCTGGAGGATGTGTGTTGATTGCCGAGCCGTCAACAAGATAACGGTAAAGTATCGTCATCCTATCCCTAGGTTAGATGACATGCTAGATGAGTTATGTGGTTCAAGTGTGTTTTCTAGAATTGATCTTAGGTCCGGTTACCACCAAATCCGTATGAAACCGGGTGATGAGTGGAAAACTGCATTCAAGACCAAGTTTGGTCTATATGAATGTTTTGCCTTTTGGTCTCTCCAACGCACCTAGTACGTTCATGCGATTAATGAATCATGTGCTTAAACCATTTCTTAATAAGTTTGTGGTTGTCTACTTTGATGATATCCCGATTTATAGTAGAAGTTTAGATGACCATGTTGATCACTTAAGGCAAGTGTTTGAAGTATTAAGAGCCGAAAAGTTATATGTTAATTACAAGAAATGTGCCTTTTGTGTAGAGAAAGTTGTATTTTTGGGATTTGTTGCAAGTGTCAATGGTGTTGAAGTAGATGAATCTAAGGTTGAAGCTATTAGAGATTGGCCTACTCCTACTACTGTTTCACATGTTAGAAGTTTCCATGGACTAGCTAGTTTCTACAGGCGCTTTGTTAAAGACTTTAGTATCATAGCAGCACCACTCACGGAGTTAGTGAGAAAAGACACGCCTTTTGTGTGGGGGGAGCCACAAGAGGGTGCCTTCCAAGAGTTGAAAGTAGGCTTAGTTATGCCCCGTTATTACAATTACCTGATTTTAGTAAGGCGTTTGAAATTGAGTGTGACGCCTCGGGGGTGGGAGTTGGAGGTGTTCTTATCCAAGATGGGAAGTCTATTGCCTATTTTAGTGAGAAGTTGAAGGGGGCTGCCTTGAATTACTCTACGTACGACAAAGAATTGTATGCCCTCGTGAGAGCTTTAGCTCATTGGCAACATTACCTATGGCCTAAGGAATTCGTAATTAGGAGTGATCATGAGTCACTCAAACATCTTAAGGGTCAAGAGAAACTAAATAAACAACATGCCAAGTGGGTAGAGTTCATTGAGAGTTTCCCTTACGTGATCCATTACAAGAAAGAAAAGGAGAATGTAGTAGCTGACGCACTATGTAGGAAATTTTCTTTGGCTATCACGTTAGCATCTAGGTTGATGGGTTTTGAGAGTATTAAGTCTATGTATGAGCATGACCCTAAACTTAAGAGTGTGTATGATGCCATTACTAGTGGGCAGCGAGTAGAGAAGTATCAATGGCATGAAGGGTACCTTTTTAAGAAGGGGAGAATTTGTATACCCGAGTCCTCGTGGCGAGAGTTGTTGCGTGAGGAGCATTGTGGGGGCTTGATGGGACACTTTGGGGTAGACAAGACTTTAGCTATACTAGGGGAACAGTTCCATTGGCCTAAGATGAGGCGAGATGCCGAGAGAATATGTGGAGCGTGTTTTGAGTGTAAAAGAGCTAAGTCTAGGTCTAACAATCATGGTTTGTATACTCCCTTACCCGTTCCTACTAGTCCTTGGGTAGATATCTCGAAGGATTTTGTGATGGGGTTGCCACGATCTAGGGGTGGTCATGATAGCATTTATGTGGTTGTTGATAGGTTTTCTAAGATGGCTTATTTCTTTCCTTGTAAAAAATGTGATGATGCACAACATGTTGCTTCTTTGTTCATTGCTAATGTGTTAAAATTGCATGGTGTGCCTCGAACTATTGTTAGTGATAGGGATGTTAAGTTTTTGAGTCACTTTTTGAAAGTGTTGTGGGGTGCTCTTGGCACCAAACTGTTGTTTTCTACATCACATCATCCACAGACTGATGGTCAAACTGAGGTTTTTAACCGCACCTTGGGGGCTCTTCTTCGAGCTTTGACCAAAGGGAAGTCCGGCACGTGGGCTGACCGATTACCTATTATGGAGTTTGCATATAATATAACTGTTCATCGCATGACTAGCATTACACTCCATTTGAATGTGTTTATGGTTTTAATTCTTTGATACCACTTGATCTTGTTCCTTTGTCGAGAGATGCAGTTATTAGCGTTGATGGCGAAAACCGGGCAGCCGCGTTGCTCGAATTGCATGCTAAGGTGAGGAAAACTTTGGAGGATGCATATGAAAAGGTAGCGGTCAAGTAGAATAAAGGAAGGAAAAAGTTGGACTTAAAGAAAGGTGACTGGGTTTGGGTACACTTCTGAAAGGAAAGATTTCCGAACCATAGGAAAGGGAAGTTGGCTCCGCGGGGAGATGGACCATTTCAAGTGTTGTAGAAGATCAATAATAATGCTTATGTCATAGGTCTCCCTGATGATTATGCTGTCTCTAAGACATTCAATGTTACAGACTTGACTCCTTATGTTGCTTTGAAATATGAAGAAGGTTCGATTTCGAGGACGAAATCTTCCCAAGAAGGGGAGGATGATGCAAGTCAACATGATCATGATACGTTTAAACCTTCAAGACCATTCACAAAAAGTCAAGCTAAAGAGCTTCATGATGCACATTTGATGGTGAAGAAGACCCAAGCGTTTGGCGTGCGAAGTTTGTTACTGTGTTGAGATTATTGTGTAGTTGTGGAAGACATTAATTCTTGCTTGTTTTTGAGTCCTGCGTGACTACTTCTTAAACTTAGCCAAGTTGTAGCCTTTTTGTTAGTTATTTGTTTCCTAGTTGATTTAGGTTACTAGTTATTCTTTTCCTATTTGATTTAGGTAAAGGCTCATTCTATATAAGCCTAAACACTTCATTATTTTTAGAACCTTATATCAATTTTACAAGAAATTTTCGGCCAAGACTTGTGCTTCCAACGTGTGACTTTAACTTGTCCAACTTCGGTGTGATTCAAAATTGAACTTGTTCCTTTGTTTGATTGAACAATTTGCAAGATCATCGTTATCTTGAGGGTCGTTCGTATAGTATAGGTACTCCTTGATTTCATCAAGAAGGTAAGTAGACTAGTTCCTACTTGTTGTCTTGATAATTCATAGAGCTTCTTGCTTCTATCTTTTTTTTTCTTGTTTTCGCGTTTATTATTGCATCACGAGCTCGGCTGTGGCCAGAACTAGTGAACAAGAGAGTAAGAGAGAGCTAATAACAGAAAAAGTAATAATATATTACTTTGGAATGTGTGTTACAATGTCCTTCGTAAATTATCAGACCCCTTTTATCTAGTTGGGAAGTCCTACTTTAGGTACAATTCTATAAAAGGTAAAAAAATCTTCTGATTTACTGATTGCCGATTCCTTATCGATATGTGCCGAGATCCCCGCCGTGATATCCGACCGCTCACGGATATTTTGGCTTTCTCTTGGCTATGCTGGATTGTCTGACAATGTTCTTCGAAGTCGTTCTGGCTCGGTGGGACTTTGGCTCGATTTTGGTCCTTGCAGCCGTCTTAATTCTAGCTCATCTTGTCGGAGGTGGGATGCACCACGAGCTCGATTTTACCCATATACAGATAGTCCCCTCATTTTACGGAGAGTAAACAACGAGAAACGACATGAGCGTCTGATTCTTACTTCGACACGTCGTGACAAAAACGACAAAACATCTGAAACGTCTCATAGTCATAATGGCATTAAATGCATGTCAGTCGTCGATCGGCCGCCCCTGACATGAAACGCCACTGAACTGCTATAAATACCCCCTCATTTGTTCATTTTTACTTTACATCAAACCTTCTACCCTCAAACCTTCAGGATTTCAATACTTTTCAGCGTTTTTACTCCGGTTATTCGAGGTCCTTTGCAAGAATTTTTTCCCATCTTCTTCTCAAGCCAACAAGTTTTATCCTTCAACTTCCTTTCTTTCTTCATCTTTCTCATATTCCATCTTCATTTTCTAAAGGAATGGCTAAGACTACCAAAACTGTTCCCCAGAAAGAAGCTCCTTCTGCTTCGCGGCCGCCTAATGAGGCCGGGGAGACCGCTCTGTGCGCAGCCATCGATGAACCAGTACCCGAACCCCCTTTGAAAATGTTCATCCCTAGGGGATGCTCGGTCAACATCGATTTCAAGGTTGAAAAACCTTCCTCCGTACAAGGTTGGTGTGAGGACGTCTCGAGATACATCTGCTCGATTACCAAAGAGGTCCTCCCTATGATCTGAAAAGACTGCAATTGGGCCGATAAAGACGTACTGGTCCCCAACCCGAAGAGGCCATTACCACCTTTACATTGGACCCGGTAGACTCGGTCATTTTAGATTTCTGTAGGAGGTACAACGTGTGCCTAGGCCAGATTCATCCATCATTCTGGAGGATCGTGATCCTCCTTCGATTTTTTGTGAACAAAATCGATAGGTGCTCGTTCACTATTGATCATCTACTCCGCTTATACAACCCCCGAATCTTTTGGGGAGGCTGATAAAACTTGTGCGTCGGGCTAGTAAAGCCCCTTTCTCAAGCATCGATGAGGACTAGGATCGAGGCTGGCAAGGCCGTTTTGTCCGAGTGACGATTTGGACTTGATTCCGGCTGAATGCAGACCATTCCCCGAGAAATGGAATACGTCACGTAAGTAGAACTTACCTTCGAATGTTGATTTTGTACTTACTTCTCTTTTCCTTACCTATGTTCATGGTAGTGCAGCCGTTGCTCGGGTCTTAAATGTTGTCCCTCGACTCAAGGGGTGGGTCGAGGGTATCGTTTCATGGATGCACTACTCCGCGCGCTCGTGGTGCAAACTCTTGAAGGGCCGTTAGGAGGCCCATTCTCATGGTGAGACTTCTTTCCCGAGTAGGTTGTGTTAGGATTCTTCTTCTAACATTAAGCCCTTACTCCCTTTACTTCTTTTTGCAGGCTTATCTAAGGATGTCGAGCTTAGGCCTCCAGTCAGCGGCGAGGACTTACCTGCCGAGTCCCTTGCTCCAAGACAGGACGAAGAGAGGAAAAAGAAGAGGGCTCTGAGTTCCCTGAGCTCGAATAAAAAGAAAACAAGGTAGAAGGCTAGTGCGCAAGCCAAAGGAAAACACCAGCTCCCGAACACCAGCTTCAGATTTGCTCTATCGGCTGAGAGACGAGTCCGAGGGAGAAGAACCTTTCGTTCGGGTGGCCCGCGAGCCATCGCAGCTCGAAAAGCAGAGGGCCTCTAAACTAGAGATCCATGAGGCTGATCTGCCTCAAGCCAGAGAGGTCGATGAGGAGACGGGGGCTGAGGCTTCACTGGATGGGGGCAGTGGCCCGAAGGAGGCACTTGGCATGATAGACATCACCGAGTCACCCTCGTTTACCGAGTCCATGTATAACGAGGCGTGAAAGAGCACCCCAAGGAGGGGGCTCACGAAGCGGACGACCCCCTCCAATGCTTTTTTATGGCATGGATTCCACCTCCACGGAGGACGTCATCGGATTAGGTGACTTAGAGGTACCGAGGAAAAGTCCGTCATCGGGGACAGGCGGGCCTAACTCGAGACCGAAACTGATCAATCGATTCTCTGCCCCGAGTGCTGATCCTAGTCGGAAGTGGTTCATTATCATCTCCGTTTCGGAGGATGCCGGGGTTCATTCCGCCCCCGTAGGGGTGGCCAGTTACCTGCGGTGCGTGGTGACTGAAGAAGACCAGCCCAAAATGAACGAGGTAGACGCGCCCTGCCTGTTTAACGAAGCACAACATGCTCTGAACCGGGTAACTCTATATAATTCCTGACGATTTCAGTTTTTCCCTTGATACTTGAACTAATTTGTTGATAATTCTAATATCTTTCTTCGTATTTGTAGGCCTTGGTGCTTCACCATGAAACTTTCCTCCGGTATCGGGATGAGCTGAACCAACTCGAAGTCGAAGTCAAAGAGCTTGCTGAGAAGAGAAACATGTACAAACTTCTCAGCGAGCAACGTGAAGGAGAGGCTAAGAGCCTTAGAGCTGAGTTTGAAGCGGCTCAGAAAGAATACGCCGACCTGGTTGAATAGGTTAAAATCTTTAAAGTAAGTGATGATGAGCTAGACACGGTGACTAATGATCAGAACTCGCAGGTGCAAAAGAAGATTGATCGGATCGTCCAACTCCGAGCGGAGATGGATGTAATCAAGGTCTAGGCCGAAGAGTGGAGAGGCAAGATGGATCTCCTGGCCTCGGAAAAGGACACTGCCTGGGTGCAATTGACCTCCGTGGAGGCCCAACTTCAAACGGTGAGGGAGAAGGCTGAGGCAAGATTCCAAAAAATTGAGGAGCTCCGATCTAAGCTAAGCTCGGTTGTTGCCGATCGAGAGACCTTTGCCATGGAGCTTAAAGCGGCAAAGTCGGTGGTTGAAGTAACTAAAGACGATGCCGATGAGATGATGGCCCAGTATAAAGTCGATGGCGAGGCAGCCCAGGACCGCCTGAAAGACATCGTCGAATATGTGAAGTGGCAGTCCCGAAGGGAGGCCCTCGAGGAAGTTCATGCTCGGGGTTTTGATTTGTTCGTCAAGGTAGAAAATGCTAAGGGGCTCGAGGTCGGGCCAAGAATTTGGCGTATCCCGAGGAAGAAGAAGACTCCGAGGGTTCGGGCGGATCTTGGGGCGGAGAAGACTCCGATGGTCCCGGTGAAAGGCGACCTCCGGCGAAGACCCAACCGTTTAAGTGCCTTGTAATTTTTCTTTGTTTTTGCACCTTTGTACTTTTTGTTGAGGCCGTTTGTCCTTTGTAAAGATATATATATATATATA
>MCJB01052500.1:8801-23290 GCA_002018475.1 Nicotiana obtusifolia | reverse complement strand
ATATATATATGTATATATATTATATTTGATACGCACGCACGCTCCGTAGTACAACTTAACTGCATATTAATCCCTTGTATTACAAAAGCGATAACGGCTTACATATATATTATTTAGACATGCAGTAAATACAAAATTGAGTTTAATTTTGGCAAAATGTTGACATGAAAGCGACCAAATATGGTCGCAAATATATATACTTTAACATTAGCGACCAACTTTGGTCGCAAAAAGATATTCTGATTAAATTATATTTTCCAGATAAGCGACCAACGTTGGTCGCTTATCTCCCCCAAATTTTACCCCTCAATAAGCGACCAAACTTGGTCGCAAATAATTATACTTTATATTTTGCGACCAAGGTTGGTCGCAAAATGGAAATCGGAAGTATTTATATTTTCCATATATGCGACCAACGTTGGTCGCAAACATTGCCCAAATGTTACCCGTCATATAGCGATCAAAGATGGTCGCAAAATTTAAACGTGGGTCCACAGTAGCGACCAACTTTGGTCGCAAATTGTTAAGTTTCTTTGACCAGATTGGTCTGACCAGTCCGGTCAACATGTTGACGAATATTGCGACCAAGTAGCGACCAACTTTGGTCGCTAATATCTTTAAGTTTATTTTTTTATTTTTTTTACAAGTTTAGCGATCAATTTTGGTCACTATTTTTGGCAAACCAACGTTGGTCGCTAATTGTTGATCGCTTTTTTGCTGTTTTTTAGTAGTGCGCGTGCAAAGATGTCCAACACATCAGCATATTCGTCGCTGATGACATGGATGGAGACGACGTTGCATATCAAGACAACAACGAGATCCATGTCAATTCCAGGTAGACCATAGGCTGATGCAGCCAATATATATTAAATCTCAAAAAATATTAAATTCTGAATCCATTATTTGAAAATTACAACATATATAAAAGTTAGAGCGCATGCATCATGTTTAATTTTTTAATCCACCGCTGCAGGTACATAGAAGGTTACTCTGGTGTCGTGTAAAGAGTAATCACTGGAGTGTTGTATCATGAAATGACCCATGTTTGGCAGTGGAAAGGTAATGGACAAGCTCCTCAAGGATTAATCGAAGGAGTTGCTGATTATGTGAGGCTTTTAAAGCTGGCTTTGCACCTAGTCATTGGGTGAAGTCTGGCCAAGGTAGCAGTTGGGACCAAGGCTACGACGTGACAGCTCGGTTTCTTGATTACTGCAATGCTCTTAAAGATGGGTTTGTGGTGGAACTCAACAAGAAGACGAGGGATTCTTATAGCGATAGTTATCTTTGTGACTTGCTAGGAAAATCTGTGGATCTGCTCTGGAAGGATTACAAGGCTACATTTACGTATTAAGGTTGCCTAAAACAATTCGTGCATGATGAAATGGACACTGATGAAAAATAGATGTCCTCGAAAAATTTAGCTTGGTTTAGTTCCTTTTCCAATGAAAAAGCATTAGTGTCGTATACTTTCACATTATCTGATGTAATAGAGTGCTATTTTCTCAAATGCTTGCCGTCTAACGTTTACTCCCTCCGTTTCAAGATTCAATTAAGTTTTATATTGGTTGTGACTTTTTTCGTATGTCTTTTAAATAATTTAAATTTTTAATTAAATTGAATTATAGTACTTTTAGTTTTTATATTATTTTCAAATATATATATATGTAAATTTTAATTTTCAAAAAACTTATAAATTCTGTAATCTAGTTACAGGCCAAAATTATGAAATTTAACTCTTAAAATTATCACATAAATTGAGAAAAGAGTAATTAAGTAAATAAAAATGTGCTCTTTCTAACAACTTTAACCTCTAAAAAAAATTGGTCGCACACCTAAATGGTTACCATAGTTTTACACTTCTCAAAATATCTTTGCAACCTCCTCATCATATTGAGGGCTGACTTAGAAGACATGATTATTTTTGGGTAAGGTTTAGCCATTATTCATGTGATCTTAGAAAATACTAGAACCATATGGGAACAAAGAAATAAGTATTGTGATTGAAAATCTTATTTAAAACTATTACTAGGAACGTAATTTAAGACAATTTTTTTTTAGATTAGCAATGGATGTATCACATATGTTCAAACTATTAAATACCTTCTAAAAAGAGAAACCTATTCCTTCTTTAACAAGTTAAATTAAGCTTTGGACGAAATGATTCCCATAATTATATGGTGTCGGAGTCAACTAGAATTTTATTCACACATATTATCAATTTCATGTTATGTATTCCTGAAATGATCAGAACCTTAATTAAAGTGAGACGGCATGATGAAATATAGAGCTGTTAGGGATATCTGTGTACCAAAATGCAGTTTTACTTATGGTAACAAAGAAAATTAAGGCCAAATGTTTAATATTAATTTGCTAAAAACGTTTAATATTTTTTGTGTCGACAAAGAGTTTAATATTAATTACGAGTAAAGTTTTCAAGTGATAATTTTCTACATTAATAATTAAAGAATTATAACAAATAAATCAAAGTAAGAGAGATATGCGTAATTGCGTAAACCACAAGGGAGGTTGGTATTACAGAGCCAAACCTAAGAAGTGGTCTTTGAAATTTCTTTTTTTAGAAAAACAAAATTCCTTTCCTGTTAATCCAGATTTTCTTTTCTGTTCAAGATAAAAGAATATAATTACAATATTTTGAAATATGAACCCTTCAAATTTGCAAGGATCAACGTGATTAACTATGGTCTCACTTAACACAGTGGTTTTTATTTTTTAAAAAGCATGCGACAGAAACATTATTATAACCAATTAAGCAGTAGGAAATATTTTTCAAACACAAACCAAACTTTGGAGAATAAATGAAAGGATCATTTATCTTCTATTTTTTTTGGTATCAAACACACCCAAAAAACTCTGGTGAATAATGTTGCTCCGAAAAAAATTTAGAAGTCTTGGTGGCTAGCTAAGTTTATTAGCTAACCAAATCGAAGTCCTATTTTTAGATTAGGCTATGTCGATATGCTATGACATATTCAATACATTTAACGTGTAGGATGATCATTTTGTCTGTTTTTCTTATAAACTAAGGATATACACATTTAGACGGATAAATAAATACATATATCAACAACGCCATGAAGACAAAGAAAACGGAACAAACATAAGTGTACGGTGTGGACGATGCATTGACATTACTCAGCCTAATATGTTATGTTCGATTCCTAAAATGATTTATGTTATATATAATTTTCTATTATTACAGGTTAGCGCGCGCGGAAAATCACTTACCTTAAACACAAGGAAAATCATTTTCCAAAGTCTAACACATATGTAACAAGGTACTGCGCTGCCATTGAAATCCACTATTGATACGAGATTGGAATAACTTCTTTTTCACACTAATGAAACATTCAAAAATCTTTTCTACTTACCAACCAATCGCTGAATATAAGTCATAAATGACTTATTTTTCAAAAATACTTTTTGTAAAAAGTATTTTTGATTCATACCAAATACCAATTCCCTCGGAAGGCCTGTGATACTTATATTTGAGCGAAAGAAGACATGGAGACCAACAATGAAGCTGATTAGGATGCTGAGTAGAAATTTTTAAATATTAGTTGCACTTTCTTTCATGTTTTCAAATTACAGCTGCCGGGAAAGTTAGTTAGTTAGTTTAGCATTTGATATTTTTCAACATTTCAAATTCGAATACCTACGCTACAAATAAGAAAATGTAATATGACAATCACATTTTTTATTCTAATACAAATTTGAGCTTCTCCCTTGAATTTCTCTCTTTCTCTCTCAATTTTCTTTACAACGATCTGGCCGGTCGTTTTAAGTATTTTACCCATGTTTTCCCTATTTGATGTGGTACATATGTGAATTTGTCATTATGTGACTTGCGGGAATGGTTGTTTTAGATTGAATTAGGACACTTAGTCTCTTGGTTGGAGGCTTAAGTTGTGAGGGTTGACCGGAGTTTGACTTTTGTGCGGACGACCCCGGAATGGTGTTATGATAGCTTCAATAGGTTCGTATGGTGATTTTGGACTTAGACTTATGCCCGAATTTGGATTTGGAGGTTCCTAGGTTGATTTGGTTCCATTTGGCGAAAGTGGGAAAGTTGAAGGTTCATAGATTCGATCAAGAGTTGATTTTAATGATATCGAAGGTTATTCCGAGTTGTTTAAGCATGTTCGGCGTAAGTTTTGACTTAGGAAAGTTGGATTAGTTCCTTAGATTTTAATTGAGGTGCATTTCATAATCTTGATGTTGTTTTGTGTGATTTGAGGCCTCGAGTAGGTCCGTGTTATATTTTGGGATTGGTTAGTGTGATTGGACGAGGTCCTGGGGTCCTCGGGTGTGTTTCAGACCATTTTCCTTTGTTTTGGAACTGCTGGTTTTCTGATGTTCTAGTGTGCTTTGTGATCGTAGATGGTGTATCGTGATCACGGAGAGGATTTTGGTGGCAGGTGACGTTTTCTCTTCGCGTTCGCGATGGGGTGGTCGTATCCGTAGAGCATGAGGGGCAATGGTCTTCGCGTTCGCGACCTCGAAGTCGCGTTCGCATAGGAGGGGAGACCAATTGGGTGCATTAGGCTTTTAGCCTTCGTATTCACATAGGCTCAGCAGTGCTAGGCATTATGTTCGCGACCATGTCCGTGCAATCGCGTAGGCTCTTCAGAGGCAACTTCGTAATCGCGAAGTTGGTCCGCGATCGCTAAGGGTATCGTTGGGAAGGCACTTAAGCACTCTATTGCGAGGGTTTTAGTCATTTTATCATATTTTGAGTTTTGACTCAAATTTATGTATCATTCATGATTCTCACATTAATTTGCATTTGATTGGTGAATTTAAGTGAAGAAATTGAGGATTATGGTAAAAACTTATCTGAAGAAAAACAAGTAATGATTTGAGGGTGGATGTAAGGTCAGATTTGGATGAAATATATATATGGCCTACGATATGGTATGGCTCGAGAGTACAAGACGGATGCTAGATTTGGCCAGGTGGTTGAGATTGCTAGACGCTTGGAGCATGTTCGCAAGTTTGAGAGAGAGGAGCAGGGACCCCCGTGGTGCGGGTGATTTTGGTGGTGCCTCGTCTAGAGACCAGTCTTATCACAATAGAGGTCATCGTTTTAGACCTGCTCAGGTGGCTCGTTAGATTCCTCGTGGTTCATCAGTTAGCCACAGCTCATACAGTGCTAGCCTAATTCAGTTATCATTCAGTGCACTGCCGGCATAGAGTTCTTACAATGCTTTGTCTACTCAAGGTTCCTCAGGCAGTTACTCGAGTTATCAGGGGCAGTCACAGGGTCATTAGCCTTGTCAGAGGAGGAGTTGCTTCGAGTGTGGAAACTTAAGTCATCTCAAGAGAGATTCCCTAAACATCTGAGTAGTGCACCACAACAGAGCACACAACCTATGGTTCCAACACCAGTAGCTACACTGCCTGCACAACCAGCTAGGGATTCGACCCAGAACGGGAGGTCAGTTAGGTGGTGGACAGGCCCGTTGCTATGCATTTTTTGCCAGACTATAGGCAGTTGCTTCCGATGGCATGATCACATGTATTGTTTCAATGTGCCACAGGGATGCTTCATTATTACTTGGCCCTGGTTCTACTTACTCTTATGTGTCATCCTATTTTGCTCGTTATTTGGATCTGCCTCATGATTCTTTAGATATGCATGCTCATGTATCTACACCGGTGGGTGATTCTATTATGGTGGATTGTGTATATCGGTCGTGTGTGGTTACCATTAGGGGATGAGACCATAGTCGATCTTTTTGTTGCTCAATATGGTTGATTTTGAGTTGATTTTGGGAATGGATTAGCTATCTCCGTACATTGCTACTCTTGATTATCACGCTAAGACCGTGATATTGGCGATGTCGGGGTTGCCAAGTTGGAGTGGAGAGGGTCGCTTGGTCACACTTGCAGTAGAGTGATTTCATATCTGAAGGCTCAACGGATGGTTGGGAAGGAGTGTTTAGCGTATTTAGCCTTCGTGAGAGATATTAATGCTGATACTCCTACTGTCGAGTCAGTTTCAGTAGTGAGGGAGTTATCAGATGTGTTTCCTGCAGACCTACCGAGCGTGCTACCCAACAGGGATATTGATTCTGGTATTGATTTGGTGCCAGGCACTCAACCCATCTCTATTCCACCATATCACATGGCACTAGTGGAGTTTAAGCAATTGAAGGAACAGTTACAGGAATTACTTAATAAGGGTTTCATCAAGCCTAGTGTGTCATCTTAGGGTGAACATGTGCTATTTGTGAAGAAGAAAGATGGTTCTATAAGGAGGTGCATTGTCTACAGGCAGTTGAACAAGGTTACTATAAAAAAACAAGTACATACTATTACGTATTGATGATTTGTTTAATCAGGTTCAAGATGCTAGGGTATTCTCGTAGATTGACTTAAGATCGGAGTAGCATCAGCTGAAGATCAGAGCTTCAGATATTCCGAAGAAGGCCTTCGGACCCGTTATCGGCACTATTAGTTTTTGGTGATGTCTTTTGGGATGACTAATGCCCCAACAACTTTCATGTACTTGATGAACAACGTATTTCAGCCTTATTTGGATTCCTTCGTCATAGTTTTCATTGATGATATATTGGTGTATTCTCGCAGCCAGGAGGAGCATGAGCATCACTTCAGGATCGTGATCCAGACTTTGAGGGAGACGAAACTATATGCTAAATTCTCCAAGTATGAGTTTTGGTTAGACTCAGTGGCATTTTTGGATCACGTGGTGTCCAATTAGGGGATTAAGGTGGATCTGAAGAAGATTGAGACTGTTTAGAGTTGGCCCAGATCGTCTACTACTACAAAGATCCGGAGTTTCCTTGGGTTGGCTTTGTATTATCGCCGTTTTGTTGGGGGGTTTTCATCTGTAGCAGCCTCATTGACTAGATTGATGTAGAAGGGTGCCCTATTCAGGTGGTCTGATGAGTGCGAGGAGAGCTTTCAGAAGCTCAAGACTGCCTTGACTACATCTCCAGTTCTAGTTTTACTTTCAAGATTGGGTTCTTATACAGTCTATTGTGATGCTTCACGGGCTGACATTGGGTGTGCTGATGCAGGATGGTAGAATGATTTTTTATGCTTTGCATCAGTTGAAGCCTCATGAGAAGAACTACCCAGTACATGGTTCAGAGTTAGCAACCATTGTTCACGCGTTCAAGATTTGGAAGCATTATATTTACTGCGTGTCTTCCCAGGTGTTCACGGATCATAAGAGTCTCCAACATCTATTCAGGCAAAAAGGTTTGAACTTGAGGCAACGGAGGTGGTTAGAGCTATTGAAAGACTATAATATCACCATTCTTTATCATCCGGGGAAGATCAATATGGTGGTCGAGGCTTTAAGTAGGAAGGCAGAGATTATGGGGGAGTCATTCCTTTATCCCAACCGGGGAGAGACTGTTAGCTTTGAATGTCCACACTTCGGCCAACAGGTTCGTGAGGTTGGGTATTTCGAAGCCTAGCAGGGTTCTTACTTGTGTTGTACTACTAGGTCAGATTTGTGTGCCTAATGTGGATGGATTGCGAGAGTTGATACTTAAGGAGGCCTATAGCTCGCATTATTCTATTCACGTATGTGCCGCGAAGTTGTACCGTGATTTGAGGCAGCACTATTGGTGGCAGAGGATAAAGAAGGATATTGTTGAGTATATTGCTCAGTGTTTGAGCTGTTACCAGGTGAAGTACGAGCATTAGAGACCCGGTGATTTGCTTAAGAGGCTCGATATTTCGGACTGGAAGTTGGAGTATATCACTATAGATTTTGTAGTTAGGCTTCCACGGACCTTGAGGAGATTTGATGCGGTATGGGTCATTGTTGATAGAATGACCAAGTGTGCACACTTCATTCCAGTCATGAATACCTACTCTTTAGAGCTGCTGGCTTGGATTTATCTTCGTGAGATTGTTCGCCTTCATGGTGTGCCCGTGTCTATTAGCTTAGATCGAGGCACTGAGTTAGTATTCATTTTTGGAGAGTAGTGCAACTTGAATTGGGCACATAGGTCGTGCTGAGTCATCCCCTGACAAACGGGCAGTCTGAGCGTACTATTCAGATCTTTGAGGACTTGTTATGAGCCTGTGTCATTGATTTCGGGGGATCATGGGATAAGTTTCTATGGTTAGTAGATTTTGCCTACAATAATAGCTATCAATCGAGTATCTATATGGCTCTGTATGAGGCCTTATATGGGAGGCGATGTCATTCTCCGGTTGGTTGGTTTGAGCCTAGGGAGGCTAGGTTGTTGGGCACTGATCTAGTTCGAGATGCTTTGGAGAAGATCAATTTGATTCAGGAGTGGCTTCGTACAGTGCAGTCCAGGCAAAAGAGTTATGTTGACAGGAAGGCTCGTGATGTGGCATACATGGCGGGTGAGAAAGTTCTACTAAGAGTTTCGACCATGAAGGGTGTGATAAGTTTCAGGAATAAGGGCAAGTTGAGCCCTAGGTATATTTTTCCTTTTGAGGTGTTAGAGAGAGTTGGGGAGGTGTCCTACAGATTTTCCTTGCCACCTAGTCTATCGGGATTTCACCCAGCGTTTCATGTTTCCGTACTTCGGAAGTACATTGGGGATCCGTCACATGTATTGGACTTCAATACGGTGCAGTTGGACGAGGATTAGACTTATGATGTCGAGCCAGTGGCCATTTTGGATCGGCATGTTCGAAAGTAGAGGTCGAAGAGTATAGCATCGGTAAAGGTTCATTGGAGAGGTCAGTCAGTCAAGGAGGCTACTTGGGAGACTGAGCAGGAAATGCAGAGCAGATATAGTCACCTTTTTGAGACACCAGACATGATTCTAGACTCGTTTGAGGATGAACGTTTGTTTAAGAGGGGGAGAATGTAAACACCCGGCCAGTTGTTATGAGTATTTTAGCCATATTTTCCCTATTTGATGCTTTACATATGTGTATTTATCGATATGTCTTGCGGGGATGGTTGGTTTGGTTTCAGGGGAATTTTGGATTGAATTGGGACACTTAGTCCCTTGGTTGGAGACTTATGTTGTGAGGGTTGACCATAGTTTGACTTTTATGTAAACAACCCCGTAATGGTTTTTTGATGGCTCCAATAGGTTCGTATGGTAATTTTGGACTTAAGAATATGCCCGGATTTAGATTTGGAGGTTCCTAGGTTGATTTGGTTCTATTAGGGAAAAGTTGGAAAGGGTTTGGAAGGTTCATAGGTTTGACCGAGAGTTGACTGATATATCGGGTTCGGATTGTGGTTCCAGTAATTGAGGGGCGATTCGTAGTTTTGATGTTGTTTTGTGTGATTTGAAGTCTCGAGTAGGTCTATGTTATATTTTGGGATTGGTTGGTGTGATTGGATGGGGTTCGGGGGCCTTCGGGTGTGTTACGGATGGGTTTCGAACCATTTTCCTTTGTTTTGGAACAACTGGTTTGCTAATGTTCTAGTGTGCTTCGCGATATGGTGTATCGCTATCGCTGAGAGGATTTTGGTGGCGGGTGATGTTTTCTCTTCGCATTTGTGATGCGTTGGTCGCATCCGCGGAGCATGAGGGCGGTGTTCATCGCTTCGCGACCTGGAAGTCGCATTTGCGTTGGAGTGGAGGCCGGTTGGGTGCGTGCTTTTAGCCTTTACGTTCACATGTGAAGGACCACCGTTCGCTTAGTGTCAGTAGTGTTAGGCATCGCGTTCATGACCATGTCCTAGCGATCGTGTAGGGTCTTCAGAGGCGGCTTCTGGTTTGTGCTTCGCAATCACGAAATTGTTCTCGCGATCACGAAGGGTATCGCTTGGCAGTCAATTATGTACTCTATTTAGAGGGTTTTAGTCATTTTATCACATTTTGAGTTTGGGAGCTCGGATTTGGGTGATTTTGAAGAGGATTTTTGCGATTTGGATTGGGGTAAGTATTTTTTGCTCAGGTTTGTTTGTTATTCAAGATTCCAACCTTGATTTTTGCGTTAGATTGGTGAATCTAGGTGAAGAAATTATGGATGTTGGTAAGAACTTATCTAAAGGAAAAAAAATTGATGATTTGAGGTCAAATTTGGATGAAATACATATATTTGGACTCGTATTGGAATGAATATTTGAAATTTATGAGTTTTGTCGGGTTTTGGAGTGTTGTCCGAGGTTGATTTTGTATATTTGTATCAAGATCATAACTTTATTATTTGGAGTTGTTTCTATCACTTTTATTGATATTATTAAGTTATTTTCGCTAGATTCGAGCCGTTCGGAGCTTGGTTCATGCAGGAGATTATAGAGTATTGATTTGGCTTTCTTGTGGTTAGTATCTTACCTAAACTTGGTTGAGGCAATAGTTGCCTGAGTTATTAGTGATATTTACGTGCTATGGGTGACGCACATGTGAGGGGATTGAGCCCATGTGCATACACTGGGGTATTATCCATGCTCTAGGTAGTGTTTAAACTATTTTATGCCTTGAATTAGTTTCTAAGCTTCATGTTATTATACTTCTTATGTTTTATTTTCTTTGTGAGCTATTTGAATCACGTCGATATTATTTTGTTAGATGATCTCTAGTTCTAACATGTTAGTTGCTATTCTTGTGGCGTAATCGCTGACTAGAACTGTGGTAGCACACTTCGCACATGCCTACACTTTAGCATGTCACTTATATTAGTCCATACGTATGTAAATTGATATTCGTTGTTCATGTATGTATTCTTGTACATACTTTTCTATGTGATATGGACTGGGTTGATATCACGTGAGTTGTCTGTGCGGATCTGAGTTATGTTAGCACGTGAATTGTTCGTGCGGTGGTTATATATGCACGTGAATTGTCCGTACAACGTGTGAATAAAGGTCCATTCCCCTAGGGTCACCCTTTCATGTTTCTCTCTTGATGGTCTATACGCGGTAAGAAGATAATTGGCCAGTATGTGTTGTGGTTATTGCATTTCTTCTCTACTTGTAGTTTCCTTGGTTGTATTCATATTTTATTTGCATATATTCTCTGCATACTAAATCAGGAATGTATACATGTCTTGTTTTGCATATCTTCTCTACATGCCGGATTGATTAACTTAAATAGAGCATGTTACGTTATCTTATATGCACCAAGAAGGACTTATTTGTGATTCATGACTTGTTGACATTATTGTTGTGTACTTGTGAGATTCATGAATTGTGCAGGTTATTAGCGAGTATCATTAATAATTCTTGCCACTATTACCTCGCAATGGTTAGTTGTGATACTTGCTGAGTACATAGAGTCTGTTATGCTCATAATATACTCTGCACTTATTGTGCAGATCCAGGTGTTGGATCGAGCCATGAGTAGCTGTGAATCGTAGCTGAGGATTTGCAAAGAGACGGGGTAGAGCTGCATTTCAATCGCAGTCTTTGACGTCTCTATTCCAGACTTGTACTTCCATTATAGAGCTCGTGACTCTGTATTTATTAGTTCCGGGAGATTGTTATGGATCGACACAGTTATCTCATATTATTGGCTTTAGACTTGTACTGTTTTTCATAATTTCTGTTATTTTGATCCGCACTTCTTATGTTCGGCTTGCCTAGCAAGTGTGTTAGGCGTCATCACAACTGATTTGATAGTTTTGGATCGTGATACACTTCTTCTTATCTTCTTTTCTTCTTCAATTACTGCTACATTGATGTTGTTTGATATCTTTTTGGTGTGAATTAGTATTAGAGCCAGGTTATTATCACTGCTAAAAATTTGGTCAAACCCACAACAGCCAACCGACCGAGTCGGTCAAAAAATTGACCCAAGTCGATTGGTTTCTCAAAATAATATCTTTTTTAGTTTCTTTTTACGAAACCGATCGAATTCGCTCATTTTTTTGGCACCAAAATGTGAAATATATTTGTGCATCCTGGGAAATTTATTTTTTAAGAAAGCTACCAACTTCGATTGGTTTTTTATTTTAAAAAAATTAAAAATAATAGTCAATAAATCGATCGAAATTGGTCAGTTATTTCGGTCGGTCATTTTAAAAAATCGACCTATTTCGATTGGTAATATTATTTTATTAAAAAAATTTATCGAAATCGGTCGGTTATTTTCGCGCGAAGATGCGATTAAAGAGTATAAATAAAATAAAATAAAGTCTTAAACCAAAAAGCACCAATGGTCTTGTGGTAGAATAGTATCCTGCCCATAATACAGACCTCGATTCGATTTTCAGATGGTGTATTTATTAATTATATAATTGAAAAAAAACGACCGACAACCTACCTACTTCGGTCGGTTTTTTTTTTGTTTTGGTCGTTTGTGAAATTTAATTGAACGATCAAAATCGACGGTTCACAACCGATCGAAGTCGGTCAGTTGGCTCTATCGACCACACGATTACCAACTGCCATGAGTAGATCAGTTTTCGATCGATTTTTGCCCATAACGGCCAACATCGGTCGATTTTAGCAGTCAATTTTTACCCCTTTTTTAGTAGTGAATGGGCCCGAAAAAACTATTGATGCTCAATCGATTAATTCACTTACAGATTTATAAAGCAGTATGAAGATCTGGTAGCTCAATAGCTAGTTTTGCAAGGTGTAGTGGAGCAGATAAAATAGGAACCGTGTGAGGATAAGAAGGCATATTCAGCTTCTCTACCTATTTAGTTCACTCAAGGGATCATTTGATGGCTCTCATATACAATCGGAGTCGAAGGACAATGCTTCACCTTCCACCACTAGAGATAAGTTGTTACAGTTAGATTAGGGAATATTAGGTCCTAATCCCTATTGTGTTGATAATAGTCTTGGTCATAATTTAGTGTTTCCTCATTTTAATGGAAAGATAGAAAACTTGATTGTATAACATTGAGCAATATTTTTTTGTTGATGAACTCATCTGAATTAGAGAGTGAGCCTTGTCGCTATGAATTTAGATGATGAAACTTTGGCTTGGCACGAGTCGTATTTGAAATATAGGGATTCAATTGCTTTACCTAGTTGAGAGGAGTATATAGCAGCACTAATTGAGACATTTGGTGAGGAAATCTCAAATTCTATACTTGAGTTAAAACAACTAAGACGAGCTGGTTTTGTGAGGGAATTCTAGTTTGCCTTTACGAGATTATTATCTCAATGTAATCTCACTGTTAGTCAGGCTATTTCATATTTTTTGGGAGGATTAGGGGAGGAATTAGCAAATCAAGTGAAGAAGCATGAGCCTCAAATCTTGTCCAAAACCTGTAGGTTGGCTAGATTAATCGAGGCTACATTAGCTGCTAATGCTAGGACCTAGTGGTCTATACCCTATAATTATCTCTTATTGCTAGGAAATCTTTGTATGTGTCACATCCACCTAGATCCACTCGTTGTATTTCCCCTCCAACACTTAAATTTGCATTTCCTGCTTCCAATACTGTTGTTGTTCCTAGGACCAAAAGAATTATTTCCCCTGCTGAAATGCAATCCAATAGGACAAAGGGATTATGTAATTTTTGCGATAAAAAATATACCTCTGGTCATAAGTATATTCTCCCTGAGGGCATCTCCAACCCTTTGCACTATTTTGGTGCAAACACCATTTTGATGCAAATTAACTCCAACCCATTGCATTATTTTTTGCACCAAAAAAGAATATTCCTTTTATATTCTTCTCTCTCTTATATTATATTATTTTCTTTTACTTAAATTTTATTTTATAATTTCAGAAAAAAATCCTTTCTTTTTTTTTTCCTTTTTACATATCCATCCCATGTAATTCATAATCCTTTGTTATAAATCATTTAACATAAAATTTTAAATAATATAGATTTTAAGAAAATATTATACATTTTACATATTAATGGATAATTCAAATAAAAGTAAAATCATTGATAAAATATAATTAAATAAATACTATTACATTAAGGTAGAATTTATTTTAATTTCTACATAAATATTCAACTTCCATGATTAGTACGTTGCTCCCATAAATGCTCTACTAATGCATTACGAAGTGCAAAATGAGCATCTTTGTTCTTAATTTTTTTGTGTCGAGCTAAAAATTTTTCAAATCGATAATTTTCATCTACTACCATTTCTACTGTTGGAGTTGGACCTTCTCAAGCATCTTAAATTGGTGCATTAAGATCACGTTCATTCTCGATTATCATGTTGTGCAGTATAATACATGATGTTAATATATCATGTAGCACTTCTTTTCTCCAAAAACGTGAGGGCCCTGCAATAATTGCAAAACGAGATTGCAAAACTCCGAATGCACGTTCAACATCTTTTCGACATGATTCTTGTTTCGTCGTGAAATTTTTCTTCTTTTGAGATTGTGGCTCATGAATGGTTTGCACAATTGTAGACCATTTTGGATATATATTGCCAGCTAAATAATAACCCACATCAGGTGCAGACAGGCAGCGAGATTTGGAGATGAAAGATAGAGCTTTGAAACTAAAAGAATTTAAAGAAGAAAATAAAATTTTATTGTCGAAAGATTCTATTGGTGATCCAAATATTCGTGAATTTATTCGACAAGAACAAAAACGAATAATGGATAAAAGAAGTCAACAATTTCAAC
>MCJB01052499.1:0-16133 GCA_002018475.1 Nicotiana obtusifolia | reverse complement strand
GTGCTATTCAATTAGCGAAGAACCAAGTTTATCATGCAAGGACGAAGCACATTGATGTTCGGTATCATTTCGTACGAGAAATCATCGAAGAAGGTGGAGTCACGGTGAAGAAAATTCATACTACAGAGAATCCTGCTGATATGCTGACAAAAGTAGTGACTGCGATCAAGTTTCAACATTGTTTGGATTTGATCAACATTGTTGAACACTGAAGATCGAAGATGAAGACACAACCAAAATTTGTTATTGAAAGAAAATTGAAGATGTGGAATTTTGCCAAGGTGGAGATTTGTTGAAAATGTGTCAAAAGTCCCACATCGGATGGGAGACACATTTGGTTGGGATTTTTTCCCTATAAAAGGAGGCCTAATGTTTAGGATTTAAACACACCTCTCATTTGCCTTCATATCTTCTTAAGGAATTTGTATCTTCTCTCTTTAGTATTATTTCACTTGTATTTTTGGAGTGGAATAAAATATTGGTTGTGTCCGAGAAAGTAGGCAAAATTAGCCGAACCTCGTAAATTCTGGTGTTCTTTTTATTGTTGCTTTATTGTCTATTTATTATTTGGTGGCTGTCATAATTTTTGGTATAGTAGTTGTGACTTATTCACACTATATACATTTGGCTTCCATAACAAATTTTAGGTTTGGTAGTGAAATTCCATTGAGCAGCAATAAAGCGATCCAAGACTCCTATTGAAGGGAATCTCCAAATACATACAATATAATTGCATGCTTCCATTTTGCAGTTTCTCGATCAATTTCCTCACTATCTAGTACAACTATTTTTTCATCCTCCTTTGTTATAGGTGCGACAAATTTGAGATTCATATCTTTTGCTGCTAAATTATTCCCACCTAATAAGTTCACCCATTCTTTTCTATTCTTCTGTTGCTCTGCATCCAATTGTTTGTGAATTTGAATTTTCTGGATCGTGATTAGCTTGTGTGTACCAAGCTGGTCTGCAACTTTCATCTAACTCTCCGTACCAGCCTCAGTCGTCTCTGCTATTGGAGCCCTAACTGATGTCTCCTTTGTATGGCTTCGTGTAGAACTTTGGCTTACACCACCTGTTGGAGACTCAGGGGCGGATCCACGTTTTACGTACTGGGTGCTTAAGCACTCATTAACCCGACGCAAACTCTGTATAATTATATTAAAAATACAGGGAATATTAATATAAAAAACTAGCAACCACCCATTAAAAAAAAAATCTTATGGGTGCTTTGGTTAAGAGGTGAGAATAGAGTGCACAAATATAAAGTGGTTAGGGATCAATTCTTATATAAATCAATTTTTTTATATGGCCAGAAAGTGAGCACCCTCGAACTTAAAATACTGGATCCGCCACTTGGAATTGTCTGATTTTAGATTGAAATATGAGGGGTATGCATCTCCTCATGGTCTCTCACCTTATCTTTCCCAATAACTTTAGTTTTTCTTAGTATTTCCTGGTCAGTTTTGTGTTCCGAATCACTCTCTTTGGTCTCTCTTTATCCATGTCGACAGAGGTGCACGTTAGGTCACTTGCAGTGCGTCAACGACGATGAGAGAGATATTCTAGTATATCATATTATATACTAGAATATTATATAAGATAGAAATAGAGTGTAACAAAAGAATATTGACATGATGCTTTTACTTGCATTTCTTTCAATTTACGCCCTAATAATAGTACAAAATTAGATTAGGATATTATATAAAAGATACTATGTTATAGACAACCAATTTTTAGAATATATTAATTTCAACACGATATTACATTAAGAAGTAAAAATAAATAAATCTCACAAGTAAAAATAAATAAATCTCACATATAATGTAATCATACTATTAATTCAATATGATTAAGTGATAAAAAAATCAATCATTACTGTTGCTCCAGGAGCAGCTGATGTAAAAGCTGTGTTTGACAAGGCCGATAATGAGTCGGTTGGCTGTTAGAGTATAGCTTTTCTCGGGGTTAGCGATAAGAGTACACCGAACCATATGGTAGCAGGCGAATTAAGAATTTCGTGCTTGTAAGGAAGCGTGCAAATGGGTGAACGCATTACCAGCCAAGCTAGTCACTTGGAACATAGGGATATTCAATCCCCGAGCTTCTGGGCCTTGAGATCATAACAGATTTGGTTATTTCAGTAGTCAAATTTCTAAATAATATTTTAATTTTATTTTTTTTATAAAGAAAAGAAAAGGAACAGTTAGGTTGAGGGAAAGCTCATCCCAACTTGCCAGATGGCTTCTCTATTATTTGCCAAGTGTAAGCACACGTTGCACCCATCACTTCATAACCGCCTAACTTCCACCGACACCGCCACCGCCTGAAATAACTTTCCCATTTTCCTCCCACTTTTTCTCCTTTCCCGGCAATTCTCCCTCTCAATCTCTCTCTCTCTTGAGCAGCAAAAATGGGTAAGGAAGCGGCGTTGTTCTCAGCATTTCAGCTAAAGAAGAAACCCATGAAGAAACATAGTGCTAATAAAAAGAAGAATCAACTCTTTAGCAAAGTTTTGGATTATCTCAAGTCTGACTCTTTCATGTTTGCACCTCTGTTTCCTTCTCAACTCTCGCATTTACCTTCAGCAGAGTCATTGTCTTCTGCTCCTACAGGTAAGTCACATTCTTTTTTCAATTAAAGATTTTCAAAAAACATATATGAAAAGATCCGAGTCAAATGAAAAAAAAAGAAAAGAAAAAAGGGAACCTTTCTTTTGGCTCCTCAAATGGTGATGCTTTTTATATAGAATGGGATAGCGGACATAATTTTTTCCCTTTGATTTGTGAAATATGGGGACGGCGAATTGATTTTTTGTATGATTGTTCTGTTTCCAGGAGTTGAGGAAAGTAAACCTAAGGAGGGAAATGACAAGAAATTGGTTAGAGAAATTGGGGATTATTTGAAGTCTGATACCTACTTGTATGCTCCCTTGGTTATTTCACAACCTTGGGATTCGGCTGCCGTACCTGCTGAAACGGTTCAGGTATCTAAAGGTACAATCTTTTCACTTGAAAGTTTTCTGTTAATGATACATTCTTAAGCTGATGATGAGATTTGATCCTGTGTTTGTTTCAGTATATCACTTAGTACTACTTTTTGAGGTTCAAGTACTTACCGCGAGTTGATTTCAAAGTTTCTGGTTGTTAGTAAGTATTTGACACATGAGAAAATTGGCTACCCAATGGGATATATGATCATACTATGGATGGAGAACTACATCTACATTGGTTGAGTTGTCCTGTTGTGCTCTGTCCAAGGTAGGGACATGCATAATTGTCCCTGAAAATACTAATTTTATCTACACCAATCGCTTGAAACTACCAAATTCTGACCTATTCACTTGCCTTAACTTGATGTTTTGAAGGTAAGGTTTAACAAAGTGAAAGGAGAAGGGGATATTATTTGGCCGATACGAAAGATCAGTGATTTTTAACTGTCAAAATGGAAGATAACTAAGATTACAGATGGTTCTCTGGAATTTTCACCCCAGCATATCTTTATTTGATCTTTGTTCTTGGTCATCTTTATTTGCTGATTAACCATCAGATGACAACTTTTCCTGTTAAACATTTCTGTTATCGGAAGATATAAAGAATTAGATGACTACTTTCTGTTAAAGTTTTGTTTTTGCTAGATATACAAAGCATCTCTCAGATTCTTTCAATTTTATAAATTTGATTAGATCTTCTTTTGATAGTGTTTTGACTAATTGTAGAGAGGAGTTGAGACAATTGTGCATGAAATGCTATCTTTGGTCAAACATTATTCACTCACTATCTATTGTTGCGTTTTGTGTTTGTGGGTTGGGAAGCATGTTGTTCACATAATTGAATTGCACCTCTTCAATCTCAACACTTGGCTATTATTCTTATTTGTTTCCCTGTACTGTAGGGCCAGTTCCCATACAAGAAGAGATGGACAAAAAGAGATCTGCTGATGTGATAAAAGGAAGGACTGAAAAAGTAAATGAACCTGGTAGGAAGACGGTAAATGTCGTTCGCAAAGATCAAAACATGGATGGTATTCCTGATACGAGGAGCACTATGGTCACCCGTACTCGGGTGCGTAGAGAAACTGTGAAGCATATGATTTACCAAAACTGCTGACCTTTATCTGAAAGTCACATCCTCAAGTATGAACACTCTTTCGACTCTTCTAATTTCTCCTATGTTTCAGAACTCCATGCATTATTTGTATGGTTGTTTGGTTTGATCTAGTCGTTTCTCTTTCCCTTCTATCCTTCAGCAAGAGGCTTGGCTTGCCCAAGTGCCCTTGGGCTGTCGGGATGTTTCATGGCTCTTTCCCTGGGTTTTTAATTAGGGTTTAGAGAAGACTTTCTCCCTTGCCTTCGTCATGAGAAAAGTGACCAGTGAAAGCTGTAACATCAGTCTGGCTATGTTGTTTTGTCCTTCATGATACCAGATTTTCACAATTACAAGTAATTATAACTTTGTTATTGTTTTTAACCTGAACTTGGCTCAAGTCTAGGAAGACATCACTGTTAAGTGAGTTAGACTAGGTTCGTGTTTCAATTCTTGGAAGATATCACCTTTAAGGAGTTAGACAAGACAATCCGTTGTTCGATTCTAGGAGGGGGTTTGACGAGGCACCTCAGCACCTAATCCTTAGAATCAGCTGTTGCCATTTTTCTGGTTCCTGGAAGAGGGCGGTTTTTCTATTTGATGGTTCCATGTAGCCTCATCAGTTACCGCAGTAGGGGCCCTGAGGATTTCTAATCCTCGGAGCTGAAAGTATAGTATCAACTTTTGGCTTGAGACAAGCTGTGTGCTCCTTCACCGTGATGAGACATAGAAGGTTGTTGCTCAGAGTCGAGGCTTGACTTGACTTTATCTAGTCTTAAAGTTTGACTGTGGCTTTCATTTCTATCTTACTTTAGCATGAAACTGGGTTTACTCTACTTTATTCACTGCTACTGTTCCTTGTGTTCCAGAGTTACACTAACCTCAGAAGCACCAAAACATGTCTCAACTTCCCCTGTTTCCACGTACAGAGTTCATATGTTCAATCCTAGCTGCATTGCTTTTAGGTACCTTGACGTCCATCTTTGTCTTACCGTGTCTTTCCCAAACTCGAGTTGCATGCCTTGCCAAAAACCTCAATGATTTTCTAGGGAGAGAAACCTGCGCTTTCTATTACCAATTGAGTTGCATGAAGAATTATTGAGGAATATATTTTTCATTCTTATGACTAGGTTCAATATATTCGCTTTCTTTCGTTCACACTGGGTGGTTCCTATCTCATCAAATCCTAGTCCCTCCACTTTATTCCTTTAGCTTATCAAATTCTCATTTTCAGGAGCTTAAAATGATGTCTTGATATCCTGGGTGAGTTGTGACTAATTACAACTTGTTGACCTCTCAACTTCGCCTAGATGGCTAAGACGGGGAAGGAAGCATATGAAATTAACTGAATTAGTTACTTGATAATTTTGATGAATAAATCACCGGCTCTAGCAATGTAGGCTCAGTTATAGTATTGCATCTAGTTTTACTTTTTAGGACTTGTTATCTTTTGGTTGTTCACTCCTGTGTGTTAACCACTCACTGCTCAGCCATCACTTCGGTGTCTAATGGCCCAAGTCACTTAAGATGTGTTTTCATTTGTTTACGAAATCATTGCTTCCAGTGGTTTGCTCTTATGACATGTGATATTATATCTTTTGTTTTGATGTCTTGAAACTCAGTCGATTAAGTTATGGGGGCTGCTAGCCAGCTTTACATTTTTATATAGTTTGCAAATCAGTTTTAGTGGACTAACACTTGTACTTCATCCCAGGATTGAACATATTTATTATTTCGAACTGGGGGGACTTGTTCCCACCATTGAGATTTAGTTACCGGCCTTCTCTTCCTTCCTAGATTGTTCCTGTTTGATGGACAGTGACCCGCTATATCTTCTTATCCTAGTACATCCTGCAAAAGTTCCTCAATCAGGCCTAGCCAGTCTTTCTAATTTTAAGTATGTCATAGTTGTCAGCATGGCACAGTTCATGTACAATCCTACAACTGGTATACGACCGATTAATCTGATTATGAATTTTGATGAGCTATATCAAATACGAGTCCGGTCATGTTGATGCCGTGACACTGAATTAGGGATAGTCAATAACTTCTGTTGGGGATTTTGGAGCTAATATTTCTACTCTTTCCCTTAAGGAAAATTTTTTAAAGTATGATATGCAATTTGTAGATCATTCAAGACGCTGTAGTTTTAAAAAATCATGTTATCTATAATGTATTTGGTCATACAATACGCCGAATGAGTATTTGGGTGCATGATAGGGTATGCTGATTTGACAGCTATAAACTGTTGTGTAGTCAAATTGCCTTCTCAATTCCATTTTTGGGATCTCTTCCCTGTCCACTGTAATATAGAATGGTATTCGATGGTTTCATGATACCTTAATTCTCCTTTATCAGAATAGAAACAATAGGAACATATATTAGATTGTTGTGGTTGGCTACATGAGAAAGTGTAAGGTGCAAGTGTGTGGCCACCACTTCAGCCTAGTAGTGGAGGTCCAGACAAATGTTGTTCGAGTGAGATTTTTGGCTTGAAGCATTCAGGGTTTGTGAAAATACTGGTCTCAGGTTTAAATCCCAGCAGATACAAAAAACGGTAGGTGTTCTCTTTCCCATTTGCCTAATTCTTTGTAGACAAAGTTACCTGGTATCTGGGCTGGGCTGGTGGGTGGGAGATTATAGCCATATTCAAGTGGAATAATCGAGGTGCGCCCATCTACTTTATGTCTTAAACGGTGCAGCATTTTTCCCTTGTGCTGATCACTGGGATGATCAGCTGTGGACTCTGTGACGGACATAAAGCTATGGGGTCATTTTATACGAAGAATCTGTAAAGCAAACTCATGTTCAGACGAACAGTGGCTGAGATTTATCCTTGATTATTGTGGCCCTTGTTGCAATGAAATAGCTAGTAATAGTACACAAATGCTCAACAAGGGCTATTTTTAGTCAAATAGTGAAGTTAGTTGTAGTAAAGAGATGTCGTGATCTTCTTAGCGAGCAACATGCATGATCGGTCTTAGTTTCCGTCTTGATCTCTAAAGTGTGAAATGGGACACGGCTAAAGAAGGAATTGAATTGCTTTTTTAGTTTGTTGTTCGTCTATCCTCTTTGATGTCACACTTCTAACTTCTCTTCTGAAGTCGCAATTTGGGAACACTTGCCGGTAAACAGATTATCAGCTTTGCTGTTGTCTATGCCTTGTCTAGTCTGCAATTCTACTTTTGAGAGCTATATTGATCATTTCTGGAAAGACGTTGCATCCATTTAAGCACGATTTACATACATGATGGTAATGCTGAAATTTGTCAGCTCTTCTTCTAGATTATGCATATAATTCCACTTTTGCTTTCAGGCAGAAGGCTGATATATACAGAACGAGCAAGCTTGTGATTCGAAGATTTTCTTGTGTGATAGGGAGGCAGGTACTGCTGCTTAGCAAATCTGTTTCTATAGGTAGTTTTGTTGAGTTGTATACGTCGTAGTATGTTGACCAAGTACATATGCTAGGTTAATTTGCCATTTAAGTCTGGACGGTTGATGACTAAGGTATACATCCTGTGGCAGCTAAATGTAGTTTTAGGTATTCAATTATAGCTTCAACTATGCTCATGTGCCCTATTTAAATCTATAGAAATCTGTTCCTTGGTATATTAATCTGGCAACAATTATGTGAAATAGTTTTTCTCTGTAGTTTCCTTTGAGTTGTATAAATATCAATTATGTATTTAGGTGTGAGCAGTTCGCGGTGGAGGCGTATGTATAATAACTTTACGAAGCCATTGCCTTGGCATCTTGTTTCGTTGTAGATTCGAAATTGTTTGTTTATACATGTTTTGATTATTATTTTAGGATATGAGTATCAATATATTGGACATAACATTCATTAAGTTTGGATGATATTGGTATACATATAATTTTTAATTTATTGTTTAAGATATAGAATACTGAGACTTATCTCTAATCTTGAAATATAATAAAATTGAGAGTTGACATATTTATTGAAATCAACAATGAAACTTGATTATGGATTTGGAATTTACGACTTGTGAATAACTCGCAAATATGATTGATTCGGGAATTTGACTGTGTAGAGAGAGAGAGTTGACTTTTTAATGGGCTTTGATTTGACTATTCCAAAAATAAAATTTGTAAAATGGCCAGACTAGCATATTTGATATCTTTAGTAAATATTTTGCATAGATCGAGACAGTTGGAGGCCGTTTGATTGGAGTTTTGCGTCTAAAGGTAAGGGATTTGCCTTTGCGAGGTAAGTGGGGTTTTATGCTTTGATGCTTGATTTTTTAAAATCTGTTTTGATAATGTGTTTAAGCGTTTGGACCAACGTGCGTTTGGTAGAACTTGTGGTCTACATACAAATAACGAACGAGCCGACTTTACAGCAAGAAATGCAATCTCAGTAAAGGCCGATAACGCAGAAGTACCCCCGCTTCGTGTGCTTAAGACATGGAATTGGATGCTTCTTACCCTTCTTCATTCTTGGACCTCGTTTCTTAATATTGTTACTTTTCTATGCCGTGTCAGCGGCATCTCCCTTCTATCTATCTTAAATTGAATTATGGAGGTGCAATTTATTTGGAGGAGGTGGGTTCAAGAATATCTTTCTTTTGAAGAAAGATGGATCTATATTATTTTATAAAAAATATAAAAAAATATATTTTATAAGTTGTTTGAGGACGTGATACGGCTATAATCTATAATGTTGAGTTTGATACGGCTGTGAGCCTTGGTGTTGAGTTTGATAGTTTGATACGGCCGAGAGTCATGATGTTGGAATATTGTGTATACTTCTTGATATATTTAGGGCATTGTGTATGCTTTGTTACATAGTTAGGCATTATGGTGTCGTTGTGGACTTATAGAGGTATTGGTTAACACTACTAGAAGTTATCGATTTTGGCTATGATTTGAATAACTGCATCTCTAAAAAAGTTTGTGAATTTGAATATGATCGAATAGAATTTAGGTTATCATTCTGTGGAAAACCCCAAGTCGATGTAAACGAGAGAAGGAACCAGAGATGAAACATATCTGCGTATTGAAATTTGTTCAACCGTACAGATTAGCCTATCAACAGCTATATATACTAATAAAGAATAATGAATGGCTATGTAATGTGAAGTGGCTATCTATATAATAAATTTACAAGGAACATATTAGTAGTATCAGACTAGTGGGCCTGGATCTATTTCCTTTGGGCCTTGAGTGCTCGGGCCATCTATTCCAACAAAGTTACGGTACGTTTAAGACCATAAATTTCAAAAATCTTTCTTTCTTAAGCTCGTGCCCGTTTAAACAACTTCAGTAAATGAAACAGATGGTGTTACACAAGGTTTTACAGTCTTGAGAGAGGCTGAGAGCCGAAAAGACCAAGTTTCACACATACTAGCTAGCTAGGTACTTAGAACGCAGTAAACGGGTAGTTTCTGAAGATCAAATTATACCAAGGGAAAAAAAATATTATTAGACCATTATAAACTTGTAGTTGGAGCACACATTTATTACTAAATATGGACTTATAGAGGTATTGAGTTTTGAATAAATGTTGAGTATATGGTATAAGTTAGTTCTTGTAGCGTGTGGTAGTGTTAGTTGGGTGCTAGTCACGTTTAGAAAATCTTTTTTCCATCCCTCCCCAAGCCAATGGCGGATCTACATTGTTTATTATGGTTGCTTATGCACTTATTGCTTTTGGACAGAAACACTATTGTTTATATAGAAAAACTAATAATACATATAAATATATTACGTCGGTAGATTTATATGGCCCTGTCCATAGTTCCATATAATTGTGGTTTGCATCATTGCATGCATGGACGGATCCACGTTCCGAGTATCGGGTGCTGAAGTATCCATCAGCCCGACGCAAACTCTGTATAATTATATACAAAATACAGGAATACAATGCACCCATTAAACAAAAAGTCTTGTGGGTGCTTTGGTTAAGAGGTGAGAATAGAGTGCACAAATATGAAGTGGTTAAGGCATCGATTCTTGCATGAATTAATATTTTTATATGGTTAGAGTGTGAGCACCCACGACCTTAAAATCCTTGATCCGCCACTGATTGCATGGGTTGAGTTTGGCCTTTCTTTTTCGGCTTGCTATGATAAAAGTTTTGTTTCTTACTAGTATAATGATTTATTTGGATAATCCGGTGGACTTGCATTACATAAGTTGTTTATACATCAAACCTTGTGATACCTTCATGTGACGTTATGTTTTTGTTATTTTGTTTTAGAATGATAGATTTATTTTAAAAATAATTTAATTTTACTTTTTTTAGTTTATGAGAAATTTTTATAGGCATATAAATGCTATAGCTTAGGAGATCATCGATTGTATTATCTTCTTGTTAGTGTGAAAATGACTTCCAACACCTTGGCATGATTGGTAGTTGGTAATTCCGTTTAAAAATGGATATGAAAATGGATATAATAATATATGCATAAGGTACTGTTTTAATAAAAACCTACTACATAGAGTCATCCACGTATTGCAAAATCATAAAATAATTTTTTTTAAACCCCTCTCAAATTAGGAGGATCTATAGTGTTTTCACACTTTCTCTTCAGCGTGACTCGAACTCAGGTCCTAACGGTCGTGGGTGGAGGTATATATACATATTGGGACATGTAGGGTTGAAACAAGTCCTAGCGAATTAGGATGAAATATGCCCATAGCCATCTCACTTGGTACCTGGTGCCAATCTGGACACCGAAATTTTTTACTTCTGTGCTATTCTGCCATTGGCTTTGGTTGGTGCCCGGCGCCAACCTGGGCACTAAAATCATACTCCCTTTAAATTCTTCTATTTTTTCTTCACTTTGAATGCTAGTTTGCCAAATCACTTCAAATTGAGTCCTACACATAACCATTGTTAAGTTCAAGTCACAAATATTTATCCCAAAATTAACAAGATTGAGATATAATACATGGCAAATTACATGCAAAAATATGGATAATCGAAAAAGAAATTAAGACTTAGGAGATCATAGATTGTATTATCTTCTAGGAGTGTGAAAATGACTTCCAACTCCTTGGCAAGATTGGTAGTTGGTAATTCCGTTTAAAATTGGATATGAAAATGGATATAATAATATATGCATAAGGTACTGTTTTAATAAAAACCTACTACATAGAGTCATCCACTTGTTGCAAAATCATAAAATAATTTTTTTTAAACTCCTCTCAAATTAAGAAGATTTATAGTGTTTTCATACTTTCCTTCCAGCGTGATTCGAACTCAGGTCCTAACGGTCATGGGTGAAGGTATATATGTAGTAGCTAGATAGATATGAAAAGACATTCAAAAAGACAACCAACCATAGTACTTAAGTCATAAATGGGAGCAAGCTCCCTAGGAGCGGGGCAAATAAAACATTAAATCAATCAACTACAACGTTGAAAACTAGCTAAGATAAGAACAACGAACATGAATCTTTCAATTCCTTTGTGTAATTGAGAAATAATTAAGAGGTGGTGGTCCAATGGATGGTGGAACTAACACGAAAGGTGGCAAACAACGATTGCATTTGCTTTTCAATTCTTCTATTCCTATCTATTCTAGCCTTATAAAATATCATAGATTGGCTCTCAAGTCACGTTCACATGCGGATCGATCAATAACTCAACATGTCCATTTCTATGTAAAGTGGTTATGACGTACATTAGATGGAGAATTGTCATTGGGTCTTTTAAAGTGAACAAACCTCAAAAAATTGTTTTCTGGGTAGTTTTACCTTATCTTGTTACGTCTTCTTATCGGTATATATGGGAAACAAATACTTTTCAAACTTATTTAAGATGGTAACCAAATCAGTGGTATTTGAGAGTTTGTGGTTTACGGTTCAATTTGCAGTCATTTATTAGAGATGTTGAAAATGTCAAAGTCCGGTTGGTAGACATATTTGGTTAGGATTTTTTCCCTATAAAAGGAAGCTTAATATTTAGGATTTAAACACAACTCTCATTTGTCTTCATATTTTCTTAAGGCATTTGTATCTTCTCTCTTTAGTATTATTTCACTTGTATTTTTGGAGTGGAATAAAATATTGGTTGTGTCTGAGGAAGTAGGCAAAATTGGTCGAACCTCGTAAATTCTGGTGTTCCTTTTATTGTTGCTTTATTGTCTTATTTATTATTTGGTGGCTGTCATAATTTTTGGTATAGTAGTTGTGACTCATTCACACTATATACATTTGGCTTCCGCAACAAATGGTATCAGAGCATACTCTCATCACTCCATTACCACTAATGCACCAGAGCATACTCTCATCACTCCATTTTCTGCAATGATTTTTAAACCTTTTGAATCTAGGGCTCCCACAGAGATGAGATTCTTCTTCAAATCCGGTACATATCGAACATCTGTTAATGTTCTGATTATTCCACCATGGTTCCTTAATCGTATTGAACCAATGCCATATGAGGTAAGAGGGATGTTATCCGTTGTGTGTATGACTCCATATTCTCCTTCTTGAAAATCGACGAACCAGTCCCTGTTGGGACACATATGATAACTACAAGCCGAGTCCATCAACCATATATCTGATGATGTTGATGGCTCTGTTGTAACTAATGAGAAGTCTGAATCATCACAATCATACATGGAGATTGGCCAATCTCCCAAAGGGAAAGAAAGCAATTGGGTATTTGCTAAGAAAGAAGGATTTCCTAACCAAGAAGATGTTCGCTACAAAGCAAGATTGATGGCCAAAGAATATGCTCAAAAGGAGGGAATTTATTACAATGAAGTATTTTCTCAAGTTGTAAAACATTCCTCCATTAGAATTATATTGGCTTTGGTAGCACAGTTGGATTTGAAACTGGTTCAGATGTTTTTACATGGAAACTTGGAGGAGGAAATCTACATGACTCAGCCAGAAGGATTCAAAGTTGTTGGAAAGGAAAATATGGTATGCAAACTTGAAAAATCGTTGTACGGATTGAAACAATGTTCTAGACAATGGTACAAATGATTTGACAAGTTTATGTTGCGGCAAGGGCACAAGAGAAGCAAGTATGATCATTGTGTGTACTTGTGCAAGCTTAAAGATGGTTCCTTTATGTATCTTCTCCTATATGTTGATGATATGTTGATAGCTTCCAAGGATTCGGAAGAAATTGATAAGTTGAAGATTCAACTGAAGAAGGAGTTCGAGATGAAGGATCTGGGTGAGGCAAAGAAAATTCTTGCCATGGAGATAATAAGAGATAGACGTTTAAAGAAACTCTGTTTATCTCAGAAAGAATATTTGAAAAGAGTACTACAACGTTTTGGCATAGATGAAAAGACTAAGCCAGTTAGTACTCCACTTGCTCCTCATTTTAAGCTAAGTACTACTATGTCGCCAAAACATGAAGCTGAACAGGAGTATATGTCAAGGGTACCATTCGCAAATGTTGTTGGTAACTTGATGTATGCAATGGTCTGTACGAGACCTGATATTTCATAAGCTGTTGGAGTTATTAGCAGATATATGCATAATCCAGGAAAGGAGCATTGGCAAGCTGTGAAGTGGATTCTACGGTATATTCATAATACTGTAGATGTTGGGTTAGTTTTTTAGCAGGAAAGCAATCAGTCTGTAGTTGGATATTGTGACTCAGATTTTGCGGGTGATCTGGACAAACGAAGGTCAACTACTGGTTATGTGTTTACTTTTGCAAAGGCACCAGTTAGTTGGAAGTCTACTTTACAGTCAACAGTTGCTTTATCTACAACAGAGGTAGAGTTTATGGCTATTACAGAGGCTGTGAAGGAGGCAATTTGGCTTCAGGGGTTGCTAAAGGAACTTGGTATTGGACAAAAAAGTATCACAATTTTTTGTGATAGTCAAAGTGCTATTCAATTAGCGAATGACCAAGTTTATCATGCAAGGACGAAGCACATTGATGTTCAGTATCATTTCATACGAGAAATCATAGAAGAAGGTGGAGTCACGGTGAAGAAATTCACACTACAGAGAATCCTGCTGATATGCTAACAAAAGTGGTGACTGCAAGTTTCAATATTGTTTGGATTTGATCAACATTGTTGAACACTGAAGATTGAAGATGAAGACACAACCAAAATTTGTTATTAAAAGAAAATTGAAGATGTGGAATTTTGCCAAGGTGGAGATTTATTGAAAATGTCAAAGTCCCACATCGGTGGGTAGACATATTTGGTTGGGATTTTTTCCCTATAAAAGGAGGCCTAATGTTTAGGATTTAAACACACCTCGCATTTGCCTTCATATCTTCTTAAGGCATTTGTATCTTCTCTCTTTAGTATTATTTCACTTGTATTTTTAGAGTGGAATAAAATATTGGTTGTGTCAGAGGAAGTAGGCAAAATTGGCCGAACCTCGTAAATTCTGGTGTTTCTTTTATTGTCGCTTTATTGTCTTATTTATTATTTGGCGGCTGTCATAATTTTTGGTATAGTAGTTGTGACTCATTCACACTATATACATTTGGCTTCCGCAAAAAGAGAGCTAACGATTGTGTTAGGATCGATTCATTCAAATACTCTGATCTGATTAAGAAGATGAAGAAATCTTGAAGAGAGTAAAGTTGAGGTAGAGAGAGAGAGAGCAACAGGTGAGAGGCTGAATTCGTGGTAACACCCTCTTGGGTAAACTTCCACGGCAGTGGGATATATATTAATAATGAAGAGTATTTATAATTACAGAGAATAAATGGAGAATGAACAGTACAGCCTAAAAGGTTGATCCGCGCGAACATTAATATATAACGGTACATTACATATTAATCAGGCTTCACACCTAACAGATTGGTCATATTAACTTCTATCTTTTAGCACATATATAGCGTAAAATTCCAAAAACATGAAAGTAAACCCAATGTCTTCTACTTAGTTGACTAATGGTTTTTAAGTTTGTCTTTTAAGAAGAAAAAAGAAGAAGAAATAAAACGAGAAAACTGTCTGGAATACAAGAAAAGATACATTAAAGAATACTAAGTGGAAATTAAAGTAAGGATAATTAGACTAGGTCAAAGTTAATGTTGTGCTCCTGGAATTAAGAATTCAATCCTATGAAGTAAGAAATCTTATTGATATCGTAGAAACTAATTCCCTTTGGTATCCATTGTTTAGGCAATGGAAATATCGTGGAAGTTATAATCCAATTAATCCAACGTAACTCCTCTTATCCTTGCAGTCCTATCCAAGTAAAGCAATAATTGTTCCAGTTGTTAGATATAGACTTTCACAAGTTTATAAAAGATCCATTAGAAGCTAGACAAAGACAGTGATATTAGATTAAAACCACTAGGAATCAAATTTAGGTCATGGACAAACGGCACTATCGTTATCAACCTATGGTATATCGTGGTGTTTCTTAATATTTAGAAGTTGATTATATAGTGCCACCGTAATTTTAATTCAAAACGAAGAATTTTTTTTTTTTTTTGGGGTTAACCAACTTGCTCCAAAACCGTTACATATCTTTCTGCCAAGATATGAATTTTGAGCTTAACTCAACATCATATAGCTCATGAGAGAATTGTCTAACTGTCCATAAGGAGACCGCTAGCTCACACTACTAAAAATCAGTGTTTTTGCGACCAACAATTGGCGACCAAAGTTGGTCTACCCCGAAAAGCGACCAACATTGGTCGCCAAAGTAGATGAAAAAAATGAAAAAAAAAATTAAATCAAATAGCGACCAATATAGGTCGCAAAATGGTCTCCATATTCGTCAACATTTTGACCGGACTGGTCAGACCAAGCTGGTCAAATAAAATTCAGAAATAGCGACCAACTTTGGTCGCCCAGTAGGCCCCAGGTTTATAATTTGCGACCAAAGATGGTCGCCAACTGTAAGGGAATTTTTTTGGGAATTAGGCGACCAAAGGTGGTCGCTTCTGATGAATATTAAATAAATCAGATTTGGAAAATAGCGACCAAAATTGGTCGCTACTTGAAGAAAATTTTATGGGGAATTTGGCGACCAAAGTTGGTCGCTTATCGGGAATATTAATTAAATCAGATTTTAGTTGGGCGACCAAAGTTGGTCGCTTTCTTATTAATATATTTAGTATATACATACTGTATTATAC